>JAYRBW010011742.1:0-13260 GCA_036023295.1 Invenusta paracnida
GGGCCCCACCCCCCCCCCCCCCCCCCCCGCGATTCAGATAGGGTTAAAATTGTGAAGCTAATTGGATAAATCTCTATATATTAAATTCCCAAGGTTTCAAACATTTCGTGAAGTAGTATAGAACACAAAATTAATCTTTAGGTATATACCTATTAATTTATTAAATCTTTAATACCAAAACTATTTTTATATTCTTCCAACCCCCAATGTGCTCAGAGAAATTCAAATCAAAACAACCAATTACAAAACGCTCAAAAACCGTGATAATGGCAACGCACGCTACTTTTTTCTTATGCAGATACAGGAACGAGGTGTACTAACCGAAAAGAATATAACTCTATTCACCATCATGTGATTTAACCAGAGAGGCAGAAACTATTTTGAAAGTCTCCTGATCACTTAAGATAAATGCATTTTTAAATTTCTTTCTAATATGCCTTATACTGGTCAAAAATGAATTTTAATGTGTTGGGATGTTTAGAAAGCACGTGTCACAGAGAAGCAATATTTCGATAGAAAAGATGTTATGAAACATTTACATTAGGATTAACATGACCAGTTGCTCTTTGCTAGCTTATAAAAATATTTTTTACGTTATAGGCAAACAATACAAAATGATTATATAATAATAATGTTTATATAATATATATAAGTACTATTGTATTATTTAAATAGTAAACAAAAAAAATCGATCACCGAAACAATTATAGGTCGAATTACATTTAATTATCTTAGCCTAATATACCCTAGACACGTACCTATTATATAAGCAGTAATTTTCAATCGTTTGATCGAGATTAGCAAATTTTTAACAGTTAGACGAAAAGCATCCAGTCGTATAAATCAATATAGCATTTATTTAATGCAAACCTTCATACTCGATAAAACTCTAATATACATTTTAATAAACTATAGAATATAAGCATGGACTACTTATATGAATCTACCTATACTAACTTTTAAATATAATTATATATGTATAACCTGCCAGTTGAATGACATTCTCAATGTCCAATTTGAATAAAAATAAACGAACTAGAGTTCCCGAAAATCATATTTGAAGTGCACTCATGGTAGGCTTGCGGATGTAAAATACCAATATCGAATAGATTAAACGAAATTTCCATTTATAGAAATTTTCGCGAAGTCGTCGTATATGCTCATAGATTTTTCATATTTGACTGGCCAATTACACAAATTTGAAACGGAAAACCTATAGAATCGTATTATACTATCTTGAATAACAACTTTTAATTTAATTTGGTTACGTTTAAAGAATATCTCCGAATATTACGCAATAACATGAAAAAGCGTTTGACTTCCTAGAGTACTAACTATGCAATAAAATCATATTTTTATATATATTGTGGAGAAACGAATTAGGATATTTCCAAACGTACTCCTAGGATATTTCAATATATAATACACAATATAATGTCAACTTAATCTCATCTGTATATTAATGCAACTAATAAAATTATATCGATAATTATGAACAATGTAGCAAAAGTAATTATAAGGATAAATATAATTATATTTATAAAAGTTAAATGTTGTTTAAAAAGGAAACAAACAGCAGATTCTTTGAGTTGTACAGGTGCACTCAGTAAACACACAGGGGCAGCAATAATTGTTATGTTAACGTACGTAATAAATATAATATCATGTGACTGGGGGAGTATTTGTCAAGAAAACCTCGTAAATAAAGTACAAAATCAACGAGCCGGTAGGTATTTATGGGGATTAGAAAACATAGTGGGCATATACATGGGAAGAAAAAATATTCAGTATTATGTCAGAATTTTTTAAATTACAGTGCATTTAAACTACTAAAAAAACTTGTCAACACCAAATATATACTTCTGGCTATATTATATTTAGAATTATTAGCTTACTATAATTTTCATACATTGTTAAATATATTATTGGTCAGTACCTAGTATGTCATTTAAATAAGAAAACAATATTTGTAGTAAAGCAATTTATGGTTATATCGCGTATTTATTAAAGCAACAAGAGTCAATTTTTAAATGAATGTTGTAAATAACCTAAATTTAAAGGCCTCTTAGAAAAGGCACATTGCACTTGAATATACCAATAGATTAGGTTTAAACAGCAAGATCTTTACACAGAAGAGCATAAAAAACAGTATATTTCAAATGTTAAAAAAAGTAACGAATAATAATGTGTAGAGTAATACAGGGTGCATATTATAATATATGCATACATGTAGAATGTGTGCTTAAAAATGTGAGAGTGCTAGTTAGTTGTGAGAAAATGATCTCCACCCATTTTGTATCTCAACGTTTATTTTGTAAAATATATTGATACGTATAATCTCATGCATTCATACAAAACAAAAATGGAATAATATAAATAAGTACATACATATTATTATGTAAACAATTACACGGAGCTAAATTTGAGAATGTATATACACTATTTAGGATAGATCCCAGAAAAACCCAACAAAAAATAGATATATTATATAAACACGAAGCGCCAACGTGAAGAAACAATGACTAGCTGTACCATACTTGAGACTAAATGGAATACAATTAGAACAAACTATAATCGTAGAAAATAGATAGCCTTGAAGAGGGACGCTGCCAATAAACATTTGTAAATTTAATTATGTAAGAGATTTTCTGATAATAGTCATACTAGATACAACTGTACTATGCCCTAAGAGTCTCAAATAAGTTCACCCTTATTCCCCAATCAACCAATGTACAGTACCTACTATATGAATCCGCAGGTAACTTTGGCTGCAGGTCAAAATGGAATCTTGACACAGACGAACATATTCATCAGTGGAAATTTTTATTCGATGTAATTCTTCGCTTATCTCATATTATTTCTAAACAAATGACAGGCATTAGTAAAAATTAACAATGACATTTTTATTACATAACATGATTTTTTATAAAAACAAGTAATAACAGAACTATAAGTAGAATAGAGACGACTCACATGTAAATCTCATTGATTGATGGAACGTTGGCAATTAAAACATATTCTACAGCCTGCTTTCTACGATTATATCATCGATATTTAACAATAATTTATGGTGCAGATGTTTGCATTAAATTAAGAATAATAAAAAGAATAATGAGATTTATTTTCAGGGCAAAAACTGAAACTGACTTCTGATTGGAGGGAACGTTCTTATTTTGTCAGTAAAATTGTCACACCAAAATTCTAAACCTTAAAATTAGACCAAGACGTAAGCCACATGTGTATAGATTATCGACTTTCAAACCAATAGTTTGTAAGTAAATATCCCATTTCATCTGCACGTCACGAGTGGACGAATGAACCAATCAGATCAAGCGTTGGCATTGGGATCAATCTGAAGGAGACGGACAATGCTCGGGTCGGACTTGGCGCCTTCTACGAACTCCTGAAGAGAGAGGAAGCCGTCCTGATTCTTGTCCATCTGTCGGAAGATCTTCTCACACCGCTTCTCCGGAGTGGACTCGTCTTCGGGCATTCGCATCACCCGGCCTACCATCTTGTAGATTGCCTGGAGGAGGGTAGCCGAAGGAAAAAGCCGGTCAGAACATAGATCTTATAACTAAAGAGAGTATAACTGAATAACCACAATCAAATAAATGCATGTACCAATTAGTGTTATTTGGATTCGAAGCAAATAATAGCAGTGCACGAATTAGTAGATAGTAACTGAAATTCAAAAGAACAACTTAACCTAAACTTACATTACATATGTAAATATATATTATTATCCAGGAAAAAAATTAAAAATAGATATTCCCGAATTATATTCACGAGAAACACGGAATTAAAATAATAAATTCTAGATTGGTAATATTATTTAATTGTCTATAATTGACATCTGTAAAAGCTATCCCTGAAAAATAAGGGCTTGGTCCCATCCACGCTACTTGTATATAGCTTGTAAATCTGGCGCGAGATCGTATTTCTACTCATTTATAATATAGAAATTTTAGTCAGAGTAACGACTACAATTTATTAAATCAGAGAAAAAGGCTTGAATACCTACAGCCGTTTATTAGTATAGGAAAGTTTGGATTTCATTTGATGCAAATGTCATTCGCTTAAGCTCTTATGCACACACAGTAGGATCGGAATAATACTCGGGTTATAAGCCCAGAGTTTGGCATTTAGTTTACTACCACAGCGCACTAATACTACTTGCTGTGTGTAGTCTGACGCCATCACATCTTACTATCATATTATATCGATCTCTCAATAAATAACACTAACAACCAACGACAAAACTCAGAGCACACACAAATTCAAAATATGATCTTGGACACAGGAAGGTAGCCTGCCTGGTGCATTCATTTTGAGCAAAGTAGAGCAGCAAAACAAAAACAAGGCACTTTATTCATAGTATGCCACTACATATGTAGGTACTATAAGCAAGTTATTTGCTGCAGGCACGCATCTATAGTATAGGTACTATCGACTAGCCCTCTCAGATCGTACCTAGCACCGCAGTACAGGTCAGTACTTCGGTTAGCTGGTATGACTGAGGGGTAGGTACAAAATAACCACAAAGCCAAAAGATCAGTAAAGCTAGTAGGTGATGGCTCCGTTACCTTTAAGAAAGCATAAATAACTTAGTCCCCTCCAAAAGAATGTGACTTGATAAATTGACTATAAATTAATATCATCACCATCTTTTATCTTCAATCATTCATTCATTCAGTGTAGTTAATTTGAATTCAATCCATAGTTGCATTTAATATAATGATATAGCTCAGTTAAAAGAATGCGTGGCATAACTCCAGGTAATGGTCTACTTAGTATATTAATAAAATTAAGATTCTTTACGCAGAAGACAAATGAATGAATACCAATGTAATGGCTGCGTACGAACGTATTGAAATTGCCATACACTACAGCTAGAAATGAAATGTTACAGATATAGATAAATATAATAGATATATATATATAGATCAAATAACAGAATAACGTTAAGAATAATAAATAACAACTTTTTTTGGTGTTCCGTAAGTCCCACTACATGTTATTATTACAGTAGACAACACAAAAAGTACCGAGAAGAAAAACATTCAAGGATTTATCAAAATCAATAAAACTAGTCAGATTAACAAATACAGAATTATATTTATAAAATTCTACAACAGAACTAAATAAATTAAGCATTAGTCACTTTCTTAATGAGTAATGTGCGTTAATATTATAGACTTAAATTACTAAATATACAAATCGGCAGTAAATATTTTGTACTATACGATAAGTAAATTTCGTCAGGAAATAGTCATAAAAGATAGTAGATCACAGATATAGTCCAACACACATAATTATAATATTAATTACCACAATAACATGAGCATTTTCTATGCAGACATTTAGGATTCATCAACTTGTAGAAACCAAAACATATTTTCTATTGTAATATAATATTATTCTTCATAAGGTAATCATAATATTATGACATGGAAATCAAAAGAACTTCTATGGAATATAGCTACAACATTTTGATTTGACGATGTTCATATACCAACACTATGTAGCAGTGTCAGACAAATTGATTACCTGCAAGTTCGCTTTATCGATTTTTTATATTGACCGAAGTACCGTTTTACTGATAAAATTATTGGAGATATACAATAGATAATAATGCCTAAAACCATTCTTATTTCAGACAAATTCAAATTCATAAAATAAAATGTTAAACCCCAATAAACCATAAAACTGATTTTTTTAAGCTAACCACATTGCATCTGATAGGTAGGAAAACATCCTAAAACTAGCAATATCTTATGTCTGAATATGCCCGGACCTTTTCATGGGAATTCATATATTTGATAACATTATAAATTTATTTTTAATTGGCATATTGTACATCAATTGAATTCTTCGTGTATTTCATACATTTTAAAATACATTTCAGACATATACATCCTATTATATAGTTTCGACATGCATTTTAAGGTATCTATTAGACCCTTTTTATAGATTTGTGGTCAAAATTACGGTAGGAACCTTAATTTAAATGCACGTGGAAATTATACAATATTGTTAATGTGTCAGAAATGTGTATTTAGATCCATGAAATACATGGAGAATTCAAACAATGTACAATATGTGTCAATAAAAAATAAATTTATCGAAAATATGAATATTCACGAAAATCAGAGCAATTTCATCGAAATCGTCATATTCCTTAATATGGAAAAATAGCAAATTATTAATATCTCAATTTGTGACTGGTTATGCAATAGAAGAATTAGATACGTCAGTATCAATTCATTGAGCATAAATAAGCCTTTTGTGCTCAAAGTTTGATCACTTTCAGAAATACTTGAAGTACTAGTAGTATTTTGAGTTTCTTAGTTATATCTCGTCTACATACCAAGATGTATTTCAATGAATCGATACTCCAGCATTAAGTTCAATTAAATAAGAATGATAATATGTGCGGCGAATTGTACAACATAATACTTTCTTGTTATAGATTTGGTGCCGTGCCGTACGCGTCCAAATGATAGAGATGGGCAATTTTTCTTCTGGTTGTTATAATCCCTATCTATGTTGTTAATTTATAATTATTATTGTCCTGTGTGTAAAGACAAAAAGTTGTCCTTCGAAAAAATAGAAGTATATACTCACTATAGAGTTTTTTTTTACAATAAATTTATTTTTGTCTAAATATGATATCCTTCTTTTACAGGTAAGTATACAGCTAGCAAAGCTTATATTATGTCTCTACAAAATGAAGAATACACAAAAAAAACTGCGTCACTATCGTCCGATAATTACATTCGCAGCTGTAACACAGATAGATCAATACAAAGTTAGAACATTTCCAGGGCGTGTATACTGTACAAGGAATACATACTATGAGCTCATATTGCGTGTAGCAATGTATGTATAAACAGCTGAATAAATTGAACATATTCATGACAATGAAGAGGCTTTCAAAATTACTTAACGGATGTTATTCATTCAAATGACTTACGCAAATAAGGTTATAATAAAATAAAAATTACTGGCCTGGTTCTGTCTATAAATCGTTATAATAAAAACGTAATGATACACAATTCGGAATACGTCATATTTCCAATCAAAAATGTGAATCAAACGTTTAATTCCTTTTAAGAATGTTAATTAGTTAAAAACTAACTTCAACTATAAAAAATATGCATATAAGGCCACTTTTGAAAAAGAATAGTGTAGCTACATTTCTAAAATAATATTAGAAATTGAGGTAAAAACTCAGAGCGCAAATCTCACCGTATTTACTACAAATTAATAATTAATCCGGAAACGATTCTATCGATTAAAGTGATTTTACTGGCAGATAACGATAAATGTATACCTCAGTCAGTTTAATCTATGACAGATGCCCACAAGGCAGGATCAGATCGTATCGCACGCCGCTCACATTAATATCTCAATACAACGTGGGATTATAATATCCACCCAGCTATCACTGGAGTCTAGAAAGTTACCAAATTAACTAGTTAAGAGCTCCTTACAAGTCGCAAATTTTACACCGACAAAAATCTCTATTATTGTAAGACTATAAAACATTGGCAATTCACCCAGGAGGGGCTATAGAATAGAATACTAAGTTTGCATGCATACAGTGAATTGAAGGTAACAGCTGCTATTTCCATTACGACGAGCCAATCTTATGAAGTACACGGAAAAAACACTTCATAGAGAAATAAATGTTGAAGGTGCACTCGTAATATCCATTTAATAACGCTATAGGCAATACTACACAGGCCCCACGAATTGTTGCAGTCATAAACCCACACGTGACATAACATACGTTTGGCAACAAGCTTAAACTAGCAGTTTAAGAAAATAAAAAATAAAATTCAGAACAAAAACCAGTCAAGATTAATCCTATAATAATTGAACCAACTATCTAGCTTTGAAATAAGTGACAGTTTTGGACAGACTTCGATAATTCTCGTTCAAACATAGTTACCGATATTTATTTGCATTTTGTTGGTTGGTGATTTTCTTTATTTCAATTAAAAGATAATACGTATCAACTTATGTTTTATCACTTAAAATAACCCAATTACAAATAAAATTCAAAGGATATCAAAGCAATATAGATTAAATATAGAATTAAATAATTTCATAATATATATATGTATATGTGTATATAATGTATATATATAAATGCTAGAAAACGGGACTATGGTAGAGCACAATACCAAATACGCCATTTTAGACGAACTGAAAACAAGAATAAAAACTGCTAACTGTATAGTTAGTATCTGGCAAGATTAGATTTCATATAAAAATGGTGTTATGTTATTTGAATGAAATTGACGATTAAAATCAAAGCACCTAAATGACAGGACAGCCCTCAGCTCACCGTGACAATGACGAGCATTTCATCCCGCGAGATCATTCCATCCCCATTCAGATCGTACATCTTGAAGGCCCAGCGCAACTTCTCCTCAAGACTTCCCCGCATCGTCACCTGCAAAGCCAGCACAAACTCTTTGAAGTCAATGGACCCATTCCCGTCCGTGTCAAAGGTTCGGAAAACATGCTCCGCAAAGTGGCCAGCATCCCCGTTTGGAAAGAAGTTCCCGTAGATCTTTTTGAACTCCTCAGGAGAGAGTTGGCCTGAGGGACAGTCCTTCAGGAAGCCTCGGTACCACTCCTGGAGTTCGGGCTCTGAGAAGGTCACCCCTCCTGCCATCAGGTCATTTACCTCACGTGGCTTTAGTTTCACGTTGTTCTGGCCCATTCTGTCCCGTTGGCAAGATGACTAATTGGCGGATGATCTGGAAATACATAGTGTCGTTAAATGGACTTGACTTTTACTAAATGTACTATACAATTAGTGGTATTTACATTATAATTTCTACACATATACATTGTCCTACATAACAACATATTCTATTAAAATCAGTGCATAAGTTCTTACACAAATACTACAGATATTCAATACCGGTTACACTTTCTGCCTTATGGTTCCAAATGACTTATTCTATACAACCAATCCTTAGCAAATAAATTACGATTGTCTTTTTGTTGTACATTGCACTATAAAATCCAATTGCCCCCTGGCCTGTAATTCAAGAGGTTTTATCAAATATTGAATTCTAAAACGTGGAATCTTAGCTATCAATAATATCGTATATTTATGCTTTGTTCTAATATTGGGGAATCAAATGTAATGATTCAATGTCTTTATCATAAATCAATAAATGTTTGAAAACTTTAGAGACGGGTATACTTTCATGTCAGTATTATTTTCTTGAAATAAACATAGTAAATCCAAAATATGTAGGTTGTATTATAAAAAATAAAATTGGTACATTTTAAATACTTATAAGTATTAAATAAAACTCTTTTAGTGACGCGTTTTACGTGATTTCACAAATATAAAAAGTATTATCATGAAAATATATATATATATGTGTGTAATACGTCATTTCGAACAAAAAATTACCAATATATGCTTAATAAATCAAAGCTTTATCTGCTTCACTAGGCTCAAATAAATTTAGATAAAAAATCAATCCTTCCGTGATACTAAAACGAACAGACGCGAAACTTATAATATTACTTCAAAATTGTACAAGGCAAGCTGTGGCATATCAACACAGATGTCAAACAGATTTAAATTCATAAATAAATTTGAAAGAGGATATAGCTACTGACTTTCAACATAGCGAACAAACGGACAATCTGTCGATATCAAATATTTCCAACAAAAACAAATCTTACAAAATGAAACAGATAAAAACAATATTTGAAGAAACATTGAATCTCTTAGATCACACTTCACTAGTGTATGGCACTTAAGTTCTGTTGAGGTTGCTTATTGACTGCAGCATATGTGAAAATACTTTTTACTGAATCAGTTGCAAGCAAAAACAATTCGCGTATGACCTTTATTAGCAATTTATTTTGTTAAAAAATGTGACAGTTAATAAAAATAGCTATGAAATTGTTTCCCTAATATTTAGAAGCCTAGAAGTTTCTAGAAGTTAAATTTGACATTGTATATGTATTGTACATTGTTAAAATAAAGTCAGGATTAGGATTAGTTATATCAGTCATAATGATAATTACTTCGGGATATATTTCAATGGAACTAAATTAAATGTATATAAAATGAGTTTTATACAGACATAGCACATTAATATTAAATAAAATATGTATGACTATATTTTTGAACAATTAAAAATTTAAATAGTACATACATATATAACACTATCAAATCATGGTAATGAAAATAATGACGAATTTTAATATTATACATACAATACAAATCGTACATACATATATATTATTTGTTATATTATTGCACTTTTAACCATGATGAAATAATTAATTGATAATAAAATTTACGCCATTTACAAACATTATTATATGCTATCAAACAACAGGTTAAGTTTTTTTAACTTTAAGAAATAAAATCTATTGAAACGTTTATTAATAATTTCATAATTCTAACTAGTTTTAACCCATAAACTTTCCTTTAAAGGATTCAAACTGAATGTAAATAAAACAAAATTACAAAATAAAAACAAGAAGAAGAATTAAACAAATTTAGTCAAAAAGAGAAGAGCGAATTGGAAGCTTGGGTTGATTTAAACTGACGAAAAAGTATTTAATCATTTTTAATGTACTATCTTTAATCTTAAGAGTTCAGTGATATCATAATTTGAAGACTAAAAAACGAATAACAATCCTTTTTGTGACTTAAGAAATTTGACCTACATATGACACAGGAGATGTTTTTAATAATGTAGGTGATATAAAAACCAATAATCAACAGTTGTATAGAAAATATTCTGAGAGTAATTATTATAACAAATCAGACATAAGGTTTTTTTCTATAAACTATTTGGAATCATAAATAACCACATTTATGTAGATTGCGTTTTTCTATCTTTAATTATTTCAGTTTAAAATACAAAAAGTCAATAACATCATTAAAATTTAAACGTGTTTAGAGATATTGTACTGCATATTACAAAATCTAGTGTAATTAATTAAATATGATACAAAATTCCATTTTTAATAAAGCAAAGAAAAAAGTCAAAATTTTATAGATGAGAAAGTTTTTAAATTATAACAATTTGTTCTAAAAAGAATGTTTTAATTACTATAAAATAATCAACTAACAAATATATTTCATAGCCCTATTTTTATTATCTTGGGAAAAGAAATACTTGGAATTCAAGAATAAAACTTGTAATCAATAATAAATTATTCTCATTTAAAGTATTTAATGTTGAATTTATTTGTAATGATTTATTGGTATGATACCAATGTCATCATACCAGAAAGTACATCTCAATATTTTAAGATTTAAAACAAGGTAATTTATCAATGCTTATTTCTTTTAATAAAGACATATATGTGTATAAATATATGTCAAGAAAGTTATACTATGAAAATAACCAATACTTCAGTACTTTGGAACATGCTTAAAGAATAAGAAATTAGATGAAACATGGTTAAGACAAGTATGTGTATATTACGAATCTGCATCTAAGAATATGTCAATAGCAAGGCAGTTTGGGAACCTGTATGAGTAAATTCCCCTCCAGCTCCTCTGTGTATTTTTCCATGGACTGTACTATCATAAAACTGTTTATATTGTTAAAATATTAAGTTTCCAACTAGAATCTCTTAGAACTCTACAATAATACACAATATTCATATGAATTCTTAAACAAAATCCTATATACATATATTTCATTTAAATATAGGTTTGATTATAATTGTAGCAAAAGTTGAATGAAAAATGCACTATGTACATACACCCTATAATATATGGCCTACATTATATTGGAATAAACAGGCCTAAGGAGTAGCTAACTATATATCATCCTAAACATGTATTAAATGAATATGAGGTGATTTACAGAACACTTTTTAATTTATATGCCAATCTTTTCAACATACCCCCATTTATTTATATAATTATTTACATGACAATTTTAAAAACAACAATAGTATGATTTTTTATTTCATTGTAATTGAAATAAATTTTTATTAGTTTTCAGATACATAAGACTTGCCACTAGAACTATTTCTGAATAGCAATATTTCTTGAAAAAAATTAACTTCTTTTTCAGTACATAACAATAATTTAGTGCATACAATTTTTAAAAGGTTTTTAAATATTTTTGAGTTATCAGAGATATATTCAAATGATAATGGCCATTACAGAATATAAATGTTCTCAGTTACTGTCTGCAGAATGTAATCATAATTATAGTTGGGTTTATTTTGTTACATTTAAAAAATATATATTTACATTTTATATTTGTATAGCTATTAATTTTAGAGAGAACGGATTACAATTTATTTGTCTAACTGCTAGATGATTCCAATTGCTAAAATAACCCTAATAATGTAATTATGTCTAATAACTGCTACAGTTTACATTTTAGTTTGGACAATATTGTCAAATATACTAAAATATTGTGACTACTGTTTAAACAGTTGTGTTGTATAAATGTTAGGTGCATCTAATACCTAGATTTTCTGATCCCTCTGGACATTTATTAGGTGATTTTGTCTAATGACCAATGCATAGAAATAAAAAAACACAACAGAGTGCCCACTCATTTTCACAAAAGAAATTCCAGACATTTATATTTTTTCCCAGCCAATATATATACTTTTTTATATAAAAAATAATGAGACTAGGTATATAAGTAACAAATATTTAAAAATAATATAATATATATATATATATACACATACTCAAAGTACAGTGTTTGTATTATATATAAGATAAATTAAACCAGACAGACTTAAAAGGTAAAGAGGGAAAGGGAAAATATAATATTTACAACAACAAAAAATTACAATATAAAAGATCATAGGTAATAGTTTTTAATTATTGCAATGTAATCTATATAATAAGTTTTGAAATTAAAATATACAATAGATAATAAAAAATCAATCATCTTTCAAAAACTGACATTATGTAGTAAGTACTCAACATGATATATATATATTTTTATTGAAGGAAACATGATTTAATAGTTTTGAATGTAATTACAATTTTGATAGTTTAGATAAATTGTCACTCTTTTGAATTAAATTTTTTCTTAAAGCATAAGCCTTTGATAATGTCATAAAATACTGTTTTGCTTCAGCCAGCAAAGATGTAAGAGAGGGCGAGTGTTGCATTTAAGGTGCTTGATTACACAATAGAGATTAGCCTGTAGAAAGAAAGGCCGCAGCAGCTGGTCATGGCATCTCTCTCTCCCTTCTGTGTATACAATGTCACATACA
>JAYRBW010011753.1:0-13257 GCA_036023295.1 Invenusta paracnida
CCTGCCTACCTAACTACTTGTCTATTTTTAGTTTACCTGATTCTATATTCAAAATTAAGTTTCCCATCCCCCCCCTTACCTTCTCTCCTCCTTCTTAGATAGATGCCATTATAAGAAAGAGGATATATGCCAAGTCGATTCCTTGGGTTTAATTATGACGCCTTCCAAATGTGTAGGACAGTTAGTAACGTTCCTATTAGAATAGCTCGGTAATCATTACCATCCTATATAATATTATAATAATTGTGTTTTTTACTTTTATGTAACTACCAATATTTATATATTCAATCAATATTCTTCTTTTTAAATATTGCCCTTTAACTGTTTAAAAATTTTATTAAATTTAGTTATTTCTATTTGTGGTAACACTTGGTTATCAATTTTTTCATAAACCGATTTCATTTTTTTGTAAATATAATACTTTAAAGTTTTAGAAGGATATCGTCTCTTACCTTTGTTTAAATAAAAGGGACTAAGGTCTAAAGCCTCCCTTCACTTTAGATTATACGGTTACAGCGCGAGGCCAACATGTTTTCGTTTGTGTTTTCCGTAAACAAATTCATAAAGCCTAAATAATAAGCCTCCCTATCTATAATAAACACTATACCAATGTCTCATTGCGTCCCTGTGACAGACGGAGTGCATTCGTGGGGTGTCCTCGCGGACTACAGCTCTCATCCAGCTCTCACACGAGTCGGTGATCGCGCTGTGTCCTGCCCCAGCCGAGCCTGCTATGATCAACCGTACAGAGCTCCTGGCCGCTGCTGACCAGGTCGAAGTCGCCATTTACAGAATTACACAGCATCTCGAGGACTTAAGGGTCAGTCATACCTTCCAAACCACTGTTTTTCTTACTACCTACGTTTATTAAGCAAACTTAATTAAAATGACTGCGATAAAAAGAGCATCTCGATGAGTTCGTTATTGATTTTTTGGTTCTTTAGTTTAATCTTATTTTTTTTATCCCAAGACACTGTCTTGTTGACTTATTGTTTACCTAATGTGTAGAACTAATGGTTGAAACTTGAAACAGAATTCAACATCTGAATATTAATGATTATAGGTATCCGTTGTTTTGGCTTTGATAAGAATTATCTGTTAATGAGCCGAAATAACTATTTTTTAATTCTCTTGTATTGGTAAAAAAATAAATTTGTTGAACTAATTACAAGTTGTAAAATGAGCAACTTTTTGAAATTGACTATCCCTCTGTTTCTTTGTTTCGTTTAACTCAATTTAAAAATTTCAGTCGTGATTGTTGGATTTCAATTGTTTTTGTGCAATCCAAATTATTCAACAGTTTATAATGTCAAATATTTCATTACATTAACTAGGTATACTGATCTTGTTTGATATCAATCTTTGTTGTTTTTTATGTAGAATTCAGAGCCAGTGTGTTGTGAGCCAGCTTAGTGAAATTATGCTGATGTTATTTTATATTTATCTCTTTATTGTCGGGGGAAAATATTGTGTTTTTGAGATGAGAATGGACTGTAACAGTAGGAATTAATTGAAGATAAAGGAGCGTATATGATTTATGCGATGAAAGAGAACTAAGTTCTTTTTAAAATAATATAGTTTTTTTTAATTCCTTTCAATATAACACTTCAGGTCTATAAATAACTACCAACAAAACCGTTGTATAAATTAAACATAGATTTCAAGTAATCAAGACTTTTAAATATCCTAATTTCTATATCTGACTGTTTGCAAAAAATAAAATATTTAGATAATTGTTGCTATTTCTCTGTTTTTTTAATACTGCTATTAAAATTATTAATTTTGTGAAAGAATACTAGTTTAAATAATAATGAATAAGTGTTATATATATAATAAATAAATTTTTTATTTAATTCGTAAAATAATTTTTGTGTGCAAATTTATTCTCTGATTAATACTTACAAAGCCATAATGTTAATTCGTAAAGTTTGAAGATATTTTTACTAAAGACAGAATAGCGGTAATTTACCATTTTTTAAATTAAGTTTAAGTTTAAGTAGTAACGTGAATTACACACGTTTTAAATCTTTGCCACTATTGTAAAATTAAACATGTTATATATTTACTAAATGCATACTAACTACTATTATATTACACAAAGTTTTCAGTAAAAGGTTAAGCATTTATCTAACCTTATTAGATAACTTTATCTAACCTTATCTATCTTATTTAAAGGATTATTCGTTGAACAGTATTTTAAATCCGGACTCTGCTGATGTAATAAAGCGTAGGTTTCTTTCCGGGCATTCTAAAGTGTTCAAAACTGCGAAACCCCTTTTCACAGCGGAGGTCAAGAAAACTAGATTTTCTTGACTCAATCATATTACCAAAACCTAAGTTGTCTGCTCACTTCGCGACTTACATTCCATGGAGCAGTTCATCTATTTGGGATTTCTACAAACGTTTTCAATAAAAGTTATGTTTTATACTATGAAAACTAGTAAGTTGTATTAAAACAGTTACTGAGAAATGAAAAGCGTCTAAAATGTCTTCATATTATATTTCTGGGAAACGCATGGTGTTCCCTTTTTATAAACCGACTATTCCATTGATCTACTCTTCACAGGAGGAAGAATACCTGGAGGAGTGTGGTGAGTTCGTGCTCTGGAGCTGCGGTCAGCTCTCCACTGCCCTAACTGGACTCGTAGTTCACTGTCGCCCCGCCGCCAACTGTCCTCCTCAGGAGACTGGCCTCATCCGCTTGTGTGTAGCGGGTGTCCAGGCCAACTCACAGACTCTCTTGGCCGGCCTCTCTGCCTGGCTCAAGACTGTCGTGGACTCTGACCGGCCTGGAGACCTGGTTGCTAGGGGCAGTGCACGTCGTCGTGTACAGGCCATGGCTGAGGCGGTGCAAGCCAGTGTCCGAGCTCTCGTTAATCTGGCTTTGGAACGGGAGTTTGTTGGTGATCCCGTCCATTTGCCTGCCTCTGCTAAGAGTGTGCGCAGCTCCATTTGTGGTGAGTACGCATTAGCTGGCCTAGATCCTAAGTGATGGAGGTTCTAGAAAGCTATTGTTACCTCGTGCCATTGTTCCAACTTATGCATGTGATATGTATGTTTTGAGCGAAGGTGTGTTTAGTGAAATATGCTCTGGTCATCAAATGAGAGAAGTAATAGATAAGGTGTGTTTGAATTTGAATAAAATATGAAACTATAGTTTTTGTGAAGAAATATAACAGTTGAAGTGTAAGAAGAAGGAAGGTTAATCTCCGAGTGTGAAGTTGTCGTAGGGTTATTCACATTTGATAATGGTAATTACATTATGTCACCTTATAAAGCTTATATTATGTTTTTATTTAAATGTATGTTATTTATGAGTAACTTAAAAGCTACGGTTTCTATTTACATTCTTTTGGAATTGACCCTTATACCCATAGATTACTCATTTTGAAATTAATAAAGGTACATTATTGACATCAAAATATTCCTATTTTATTTTTTGTGTATATTATGTAATATAGATCGCGCTATAAAACTTTCTGAGAAAACCCGTATATCTGTAAATATAATATACTATATTATAGTACTAACTGTTAATAGACCTCGTTCCCAATTATTTGATTGTATCTATAAACACACGATTAAATAGTTCCTGTAATTTATTTTGGAATAAACCCTGTTTGTTTTCTGTCTGTCTGTCTCTCTTATACTCGGTCTGAGGGGCGCGTAAACTGTTCGTTTTCTTGTTGTAATGAGAGTGGTGACTTTGCAATAAATGTGCTTCTATTTTTAAAATGTTTTTTTGGTTAAGTAGGTCTAAAATTAAGACTATGTCATGATTTTTATAGCTTTATATTCTTTTTGCAATTGGGTAGAAGGGGTGTTAAGGTATTGGCCGCTTTATTTGTATCCTTACTTTCCTGTATTATATTGAATAAGTGGACACTTGAGTCATTTGCGCCCACCTTCCCGCCTTTTATAGTGTATATTAATGTGCGCGTTTTTCTCGTGATCAACCTAAGAAACACTAATGACATAGGTGATAAGATTATACAGCTGGATAAGTGATTGTCGCTAATTAGGTATGCTAGACTAATTCTATTTCCATGTGCAAAAGTTGCCGGTTATCTTGACAGTGCTACATTGCGTCATGATTATTATAAGTGTCTATATGTTATACTAATGCATATTTATGTATATTTTATCGGATGTACGAGGCACTTATAAGCAAATTCTATGTATTAGGTATTTAGGTCATATAACGTATCATCTGTCAACCGGATTAATTCGAAAATATATACAATCAAAAAGAAGATGATTCAGTATCAATTAAGCTTGCATTACTAATACATTTTTAAGTAGCCACGCCTCCTAAAACTTCGATTTTTTTAAATCACAATTTCTATTTCCAAACAAAAACGTGATTTTTTTATCTGCGTATTATTTATTATTATTTAGAATTTGATTAAAATTCATTTAAAAATTACATGACTGTTTTAAAGTTAAAACAAAAATCAAAAACTTGATTATCCAAGTTTTCATCAGAGCTGAGTAGAAGACTATTAGAATTGAGATCACATTTATGTGGTTTATATTCTTTTGTAGATTGTAGATTTCTTCATTTATAATGTTGCATAATATATTTTATATTTTTTACAAATATTTTTTAATCATTTAGAATTATTTAATTGTATCACAAATATCGTAATATTATTAAGTTACTGGCCCCTTGTCCCACTGATCGATCATGACTTGATACCATACCTACCTCCCATTCCCCCCCCCCCCCCAGGTTCCTGTCTGACTCTCTCCTCGTCGTGTATCCAACTTTTAACCTCCGTCGACCGACTCTATCGATCCTCGGACATAACAAACTGTGACACAACCCTCCAGAGGTTCACAGCCTGTCTTCACGCAGTAAACGAGGCCTCGGAACACTTCCGTCAAGCACTCACCATCATTCAGGGCGCCATCTAAAAGCCTCAATTCAGTAATATACATAATATGTTGGAGTGGAGCTAATACATTTCCTTCGATCATGCACATATATTATAATCACGGCATAAAATTGCAATTTATTTGGGCAATAATTGGATAATATTATTATCAATCTTCTTCTAATATTGGCTATCGCAGTACCAATTGAAGTCTGGTAGGATGAGAACCGGCTAACTCTATTTCTTACGTTTTTAAAATAACTCAAATAAGTTATCGGTAATAAGTGTGTTATCTGTTCTCATGATAAATATTTCTGGAATAGAAAGCAACTGAGCCGTTTTTCATTCACCAAAATAATTGCCACAAAAAGTTAGCTAAGAAAATGCATACAAATCAAATTCGCCAAAAAGTGTGTTAGCCGGTTCTTATTCTACAGGCTTCAATTGATATACCATTAAAATCAAAATACTGGTGTGACTTATCGTCGTAATATCATTGTCTAGTCTGCAAAAAAGAAACTGTTTGTGTTTCTAGTTTTAAGCCTGGTGAATAATATACTTACTATTCCGGTACAGCTAATTAAAATCAAATTTTAAAAATTCTAGAATTTTATTCAGCTTTTATCATAAGACATAATCTGCAACTTACATGGAGAACAGCAACTTTTATTTTATTATAGTTATTTTTTGTTCAAAGTATGCAGCATATTGTATTAAAATATTTTCGGTAAGTTAACTTGATTATCGTTAAGTACAATATTGGTTCAATACTTTAATGATTTTACATATTACATAAAACTGATATTTTGTATTGTTAAGTTATCATAGTATACAAAAATTCACTTCATCTGTATTTTTACTTATATTTCGCACTTACATTACATCTAAAACATTGTTTGGAAAATTTATATAATATGGATATCTGTCCATATTTATATATTCCGTCGTTAATATACATACATATCTTGAATATCTTTATATATACTTCCATGAAACCTATAATATTATATACATGTCGACATTTTTTATTGTGAAATCTTGTGTTATATTTTTGTTCATTCCAATTATTTTAGTTATTTTAATAGATTGTGCCAAAGATATCTATAGCTTATTCATTGGTTTTTATCAATTTAAATACGCATACAAATGCTTGTGCATTAACCTTTTTTACATGCAATTTTTAAAATTCTACGCATTGTTTTTTTTGGAAGCTAAAAAAATAGTATCCATCCCAATCTTTTTTGTAGAACTTACTTTTGATGTACTATGTCCATCCACTTAGCTTTCTGCATGGCTGTGACACTCTATACTTTTCATGGTATATCCACAATATTTAATTATTGAATGTAAATACTATATTGTAGTTAACTTGGATATATTATGATTATAGAATATTATTTTATTTCGATACTATATTATATACTGATATATTAGTAAAAATCTGCACAAAGTATTAATTTTGATTGAATAACCCATTTTGGCTGTGCAAACGGAGTACTATCGGTATACTGCTAAAATAATATTTATCAAAATTTGAAGCTTTGGGATTTTTCTCAACCAAACGTTTCCAACAAACCCCTGGTTTATATATTCAGCTTCCTCTAGTCCTAACCAAAGATAATAGAAGTAGAGAATAGTCATTTATCTATCCTCTTTGGTCTCAACAGTCTCTCTCTATACTCGTCAAATTCTTCCTGTCAGCAAGTAACGTTTCGTTCCTCTTCCCTCTTATCTATAATTTTATAGAGACACAAAGTGACTCTCCCTACAGCTAGATGTGACTCACTCACGCCACGCTGCTCTGGATACTTTTGCTCAACTCTCAATTTGACAAACTCCCTCCCTACAACCGACTAACTAGTCTATCATTTGTTAAAACTGCTAGAATGAGAGCGCGGTTTGGTACCACGCCCACATTCCTCTCATTTCTTAGTTTCCTCCTTGTCTCGCTTTGATTCCAATCTAGAGTGCATACAGATACATACTTTTGTTTCCCTGGGTGATCCCCATTTCTTAGTGTTTGTGGGTGCGCGTATTTCTATTTATGAATGTTGAATTATATTGGCTGACTCACTGCGTTGAACTGTCTATCTATTCTATTCAAAGTTGCGTTGAATTCTTGGGTTGTTTTCAGTATTTCCACTCCAGTGATCCAGGGTTGCTTAGGTTCTTAGTGCATTGAAATTTTGATATTAAATAGGTCGCTTTCTTTCTTTCGATTTAACCCAAATAATAACACTATATTATCATCAATGTCGGTTTTTCTTAAATATCCCTTTGAACTTTATTTGGATCTATTGTTTATTTTTTATTACATACAATAGGCCCGCCTTTGGAACTTGTATATCACACTACTGGTCAATACTACACTATACATATGCTGTTGTACATTCTAGAATGTCTAGGTACCTCAAATAGTACTGTCAAGATTCTGCGCGGACACAACGGCACTGCATTTCTTCATCTGCTGATACCCTGGCTATATGGCTATATCTAATATACATATTATAATATGTAAATAGTCTCTATTCCATAGACATATAATCTGGCTAACTGGACTCTCGTTCGTGCATACAGTTAATTTGTGCGATTGTAAAAGCAACGTGAAAGGATACAACTTAGAGTTTGTATTGAAATATACAAGGGGTGGAACGCATTTGTCTGACGAGATAAATAGGTCAAAATTATTCATTGTGACTCATGTCCTTGTTCTAAATTCTAAGAATGAATTGTAACTTTTAATGTTTTATAAGAGTATTTTTAATTGGAATTTAACGCCGTTTTCTTGTTATTATTTTTATTTTATTTATTTGCATTATTCTTTATTCTAAATCGGGTTTTAAACTAATCTTGTGCTTACTTGTGGTAGCAGGATATTTTAATTTTAGGCATCTTGTTTATATTAATTTATAGTCTAAGTGTGTGTTACGGTGAATACGTACTGCAATGCACTACAGCTATTCTGAATACAATCATGTACATTGTTTAAGTTGATAATCTGTTTATACAATGTTCCCCTGTGATTATACATGCTTATGTAATAATACTTTAAGATAGGAATAATTTCCTCTATGCCAGCTTCTATATATATATATATATTTACATATCAATATTGTTACATGTTAAAAAATTATGATATATCTTTTATTTAAAAACAACATTAAACGTACATTTCATTAGTATATAGATTGACTTTATCTGGCATTTTTTAACAATCTTAATACATTTGTGCTGTGAATGTGTGTTTTTCTCTAAATTGGTATAAAGTTATTGCAGAATTTTTTTTTCAATAATCGAATTTATTACACTGTTCGTGTACAAAACGTACCTGTACATTATATACTTATTATACACATCATTCAGTTCATTCTGCGTTGATAATTAATGCGAATACTGCTGTTAATTTCAACCCTTTTTATGGAGAAATTATAATATGTGATAAATGATAAACGAAAACGTCTTGTGGTGCTCTTAATTTCCGTTCTGTCCAACATATTTTTGTTATTTTTAGGACTTATGTTACATGGCAATTCAGCAATTGTATTTGTTATACGGTATATCAATATAATACAAAATGAATGTAATATTGTAAATGTGCAATTAATTGATTTGGCTATATTATGTATTTTGCCTATTATAAATACTAATATGAAATATAGTAAAAAATATTTTGATAGTTTCATATTTTTATGTTTATTTATTTATTGGAACTTGCTTTCTCATTTTATAGAAAACCCTGGAAATCATAAAAAATAAACTTGATAATTATATATATAGGTATATATAACATTAATAATAATATTATATATGAATACTAGGTTCAATGAGAGTACTAAGTGCTATAAATATATATATATATATGATTAACTTTTTATGGTAATTTTTATAATTGTTTTGTTTTATGTAATTATATTTTATGCGAATATAAGAAAAGACACTTGACTTTATTTAAACAACGACATATTGGTTGTAGGTTACATGAACGAAAAGTAAAAACAGGATATAAGATATATATATACAAAAAGATGCAGCGAGTACAAAAAGGGTTAATAAAGTTAAGTTAAAAAATGAGCTACTGGTCGGCAGAGTTCTATAGGGTGATTGATGATCTAATTTTAAAGCCTACTAGTTTTAGTGAAGGGTTTCCGAAGTTGGGTGTTAATTGAAGGTCATGGAGAGTGGTTTGTTTCTGTGAATTGAGAGGCAACTGTCTTGCAAAGAGAGTTGATAACTTTTAGAAAGGAAGCGCGCGGTTTACAACCGAGGATGTTTTTGGCTCGCTACTCAACACGAAGGAGTCTTAATTAGTTTGTTTATGCTGCTCATATTACACATTGCCAAGTAGCCATAGATCAGAACTGATTTTAGTAAGCTCTCATAGGCTTTCCATATTTCGCTAGTAGATGTGTTAATGCAGCGGAGGATTTTTAGTATGTAAAGTCTCCTCGATGCTTTTTTAATAGTGAGAGCGACATGGGCATCCCTGGTGAGGTGGATGAAATTATGATTCCGAGTAATTTGGTGTGTTGTAGCTGTTCGATGGTTGCTCCTGTAGAAGTGTGAAGAGGAGGCGTAGTGAGATGGATCTTGGTGCTGTAGTTGAGCATTTCGTGGGTTTTCTTGAATTGACGCTTAGGCATTTTTCTCCTGCCCAGTTAACGAGATGGTCAAATTCCTCCTGAAGGTGGTCAGTCGTGTCGTCCCTAAGAAACTGTTGAATGGTGAATTCATCCGCGTATTTGATAACAGAAGTGTTGGTATTGGGGCCGGTAGCTGTTGGCAACACACACAAAGAGAAAGGGAGCAATGGTACTTCCTTGCGAAACGCCACTGGTGACATGTGCTGGCGTTGAGAGGGACCATGAGTTTTGACCATTTGATTCATAGCATTTAGCTCAGCAATTGCGTTGAGGACTGTCCCAAAAACTGACTGCATCGAACGCCTTGAATAAATCGATGAGGAGGTTCCTGACAGCGCCACTGCTTTGTCTAAGTGGGAGAGGGCGTTGTGATTGATGCAAATGAGAGCAGTGGTAGTACCTGAGCCAGGCTTCTGAGTGAAAGCGAATTGATTTGTGGAAAATTACAACTGATACATAGAGATAAGAATTTTTGGAGAATGAGTTTTTTCAGTATTTTGTAAATTGATACCAGGATGGATATCGATCTAAAATGTATTATTGTAGACCGATTATATAGACATTATATTTAAAATGTTTATTTCAAAATTTATATTATGTTAATACTTTATTGAAATACTTCTATTTAAAAAAATCTACTTCAAAGATAATTAAAACGTATTGAATACCTTTACTTACTTGTGATTCATGATAAAGTTATTATTATCAGTTTTATAAATCAAATTACACGTTTTATACCTAGTTATATATAATCAGTGACTAATATTTAATTCTTACTCTATGATTAATATATATATTTTCCTAAATTAATATTGACAGGATCTGGCATACTTTATTGGTGGAACCGGGGATGGACTGAGAGGCTACAGCCCCCCCCCCCCCGCCAATCGTGAGGTTGAGGGGGCAGAAGTATCTTTCACCCCCCTCCCAATCTAGACACACGTCGAATAATATTCTTTATATGTAGTATTTATATAAGAATATATAGATAGGAATTTAGCGGCAATAAAATTATAGTAGGGCATAAATAAATGCAACTTAGTTCATATAATATGATGTATATGTATATATTGTGTATTATTATTCTATCGAATTATCCATCGAATTTAAATATGTGTATAAGTGTTTATAAGAGTCAATGTATTCTCACAATTCTATCTCTGATGTACCTAATAAGTAGATTATACGCAATAATTTCACAACAAATTCTCATAAATTTATCATAATAAAATTGATTTGTTCGTTGCAGAGAGCAAAAATATATTATTCCACACAGCTCCGTAAGTTGATTACTCAAACATGATCTATAAAACATAATCTTTTGAGCCTAAAATTTGACTAATAATACAAAATACTTAATATTTCATAATAATAATTGTAGTACATTATAAATATATCATAAACATTTATTTATGATTACATAATATATAGCGATGAACAATTATTATCGATTATAATCGATGCGTTTTATAATGAAAATTTGCAATAATACCTTTATTCATACCCGTCAATTGACGGGTTTAGCTGTTCTAGGTGTAACTAGCAATAACTTTTATTCCTGATTAGATATCATCAATTTTTTTGCATTTTTTCTACCTTACAAAATTATTAAAAATCACGAGAGGGATTAAAAAAATGTTACAATAATTTTAAAATCGAAAATTGCCAATTGATGGATTTTGCTGTTTTAGCGTTAAAGTTTGGCGACCATGTGTCTCCACTTTTTTCGGTCCAACGTTTTATGGGCACATTCAACGTAAGACATGTCCGTCTTTCGACTTCGCCATCTTACACCTTCAATCTTTCCTTCGATTAACAATTTCTGAAACCCGCCTGGCCGCTCGTATGATATATTCAAAATATCTTAATTTGCAGTATTTAATATTAACCATTACATTTAGGTTTGTTCATAATAAAAAAATATATAGAATATTAATAGAATTTTTTACTCTACATACCTATATGGTCTTTCGTATATATATATTTTTTTCAAAAATACCGTTCTTAAAAATTTAATGGAAGATTATACGAAATAAAATGAATCCATTCGCTTATTTGAAATAATCCATAGAGCTCTTAAATATTTAAATAACTACATTATATACTTTATACATTCTACCTAATTCAATAACGATTAAAAAATAAATAAAGACACGTATTTTACTTAAATGTACATCGGTGTACGCATTGATATTTAAATCAATCTCTTAAATTTCTCTGGTTGTAAATGTCTATTTACGGAGTTCTGCATTAAGAGTTTTAATATTAAAAATGCAAAAGATTTTATTTTAAAGAGTAAAATATTGCTTAAACTTATCGCATTCATTGCATAAATTCATTAAAATATATGATGAATTGTTTATATCTCCTTACTTAAAATACTTATAATATATTTATATACTACTTTTATGACGTCCAAGGTCATTTTGAAATCTTGCGCAGTCGTACTATATAAGTGGTATGAAGATTCTGAAGCGAGTCGTTCAAGTTTCAGTCGCCATTTTGGTTTTGTGAATTTGTAATTCTGTGAACTCTTATTTTTTTATATTTTCTTTGTGATCATGGACAATAAATTGTGAACTCTCTTAATAATCATATGTACGATGTTTAATTGTGCTTAATTCAATTTAGTTTTACAAATTAAATGGTTTTGGACTTTTATTTACGTATTTATGTGTGTTGCTCGGAGCTGGCATCATTATCATAATTAGAGGTCACGACTGTGTACGATGAGCAAGGTGTCCTTTCGAGCACGACAGATAGATTTCAATAAACCTCTTCCTATAATAAAGTGTGAAGATGGATTACTTCCAGACATTGGAGAATATGCAGCAATTAATCGTGGTGTTCCAAATATGCCCACTGGAATGGAAAAAGAAGAAGAGACGGTACAGCCACGTCACTCATTGATTTCTAACTACATATTTGCATGCTTTCTTTATCCAGATATTTAATATAATACATATTTTACATATAAATTATTTAATTGTGAAGTAAAATATGGTGTTACATTAGTTAATTTGGCAATTTTGGGCGTTTTGCTACTTTTTCTTATTTCAGTAGGTCAACGACCTTGACATTTTAGTACGGATTTATAAATAGATTCATTTTGGTAGCAGGTTGAGTTCCAGCATGTTTTATGGATAGTGACCCATAATATATTTAATGTTATATTAATATTGGTCAGCAAATGTATTACACTTTGTAAAAAGAGAAACACTTAAATTGTTTGTAACATTAACAATGATATTATTATTATTATTATTATCATTCACATCAGACAAGTTCTAGAAGGGGTACAGTTGGACAATTTTTTCCAGATAATTAGAATTAGAGGTTTCCCATTTCCAAATTTGTTTTGTTTTTAAAATTGATGAAGGAACAAAAAAAGATATTACATTTTTAAATGGGAAAAAAGTCTAATAATTAGTATTTAGGGCATTTTAATTTTATAATGTTTTAACATGTGAAACTGATCAAAACCAGCTTGCCTTGGAGATTACCATTTTGTATAACTTATAAAAAAAAATTATTTTAATAAAATTGGTATGAAATAAATCTATTATAGAGAAATGTATATATTATGTTTACACCATAGAGTACACATAGAGAAACGACTCATTGATTATTGATTCTGTGCAGTTTTATACTACTCGTCTACCCAAAAGTTTTTGCAAAATATTTTTTCTAAAATTCACAACAATTAAATCATTTGTGCAGTAAAACAGTTTTAGATACAC
>JAYRBW010011764.1:0-13256 GCA_036023295.1 Invenusta paracnida
CCTAGTCAATATATTTTATAATTTAAAGCCTGATGGGCCCCTAGTCAATATATTTTATAATTTAAAGCCTGATGGGCACCAATCAATATATTTTATAATCGCCTTATGGGCCCCACCAAATTTCAGGTGGAGCCCAATCGGGGATAATATTCTTATCATTCTTATTCTTATTTTTATTTTTATTACTATTATTATTAATACTATTATTATATTATAATTAGTATTATATGCATCGTTGAAATTATACAGGTTGATCACAACCGTAAATTTACATTTTTTAAAGATAATCATTTAACAAATTTATATGATTCTCGTAGCATTACGTTGAAATGAATAATATATAGGAAGCTCAAATGTTACTGAAGAATAGAACAATTAAATTAAAATACTCGTAGCACATAATTAAAGTCTCATATTTCGTTGTACAACAAACTATTCATAAGCAAGGTCGATTTTAAGTTAATGAAATTGCATGCATAAACAAGAAAACGCGTTCTTAACTGATGTTAAGAATAAATCAATACATATAATATACATTAGTGTAATACATACGTATAATATAGTAAAGTTATATTATATAAATAGTAAAACTGAGTTGGAAGCAGGCAAGACGCAATAAACTTATCCTGTGTATATATTTGTATATTACATCATTCTAAACACATTAATGAGATGAACTTAAAAAAATAAGCCTGAAATAGTTTAAACACAAAGTATGTATCTTACACAAAACAGAAAACGAAGCGTAAAAACAGCATTAAACCATAACGACTATTCTACATCCATATTCAGGTTTTGAGAGACGCGGTTGACAACCAATAATGTCAATTTAACGTCCTATTTAGAAGTCTGCAGCTGCCCGTCAGAATCATCCATCGAACCAGGTATTTGTGGTTCTGAGTGTCGGACAACAAGTTGGCCATCTCCCAGAATCATCCCTCGAACCAGGTCTTTGTGGTTCTGAGTATCGGACAACAAGTTGGCCATCTCCCAGAATCATCCATCGAACCAGGCCTTTGCGGTTCTGAGTGTCGGACAACAAGTTGGCCATCTCCCAGAATCATCCATCGAACCAGGCCTTTGCGGTTCTGAGTGTCGGACAACAAGCTGGCCATCTCCGTTAAAAATGAGTGCATTATAACACAAAATGTCACGTACTCGTATGTAATGTAATTTGTTTGAGTGATTGCACTTATTAAATATTAGTCTATGATTACACTGATGTAAATTAAATGTATTAATTAATTAAATTATTAAATTAATTCTTGATTGTACATTTTGTTAACTTTAGATTTACCTTGTCTATGAATGGCTTGTTTTACGAGCAAATATACCTACACCTTTAATTATTTATAATATTAGAATATTTTTCAAATTACTTGTAGCATTGCCCAATATCTCATTCATTTCAATAAAAATAGTTTAGATTGGCATTCTATGTTTATATTGATTTATTGATGTATTGATATAACATACATTATATACAATAAGGACATTATAATACATAAAATGACAACCTTCTTTCTAGTAGGTAATATATGTATAATATATTACTCTTCTTTTTAATATTCCGAAATATATTATTACATAGGAATATATATATCAATAATAATTAATACTTGATGTCATTCAACACAAGTACAATGATAACTGAGTATTATATTAGCAGGTCCATATATTATGTTTTAATATATTGTGTATTTTACTATCATGCCATAGGAGTTGACGCTCGCTATAAAGGTTATTAATTAGTTTCGAAAACTTTTTTTATGTTTACAAATAAAAACTAGCTCTAGGCAGAATGACATCAGGTATGAAGGTGTCCTTTATTATTAAGAACATCAAACAGTTTAGTAATTCTGCCTCAAAAGTTTGGTAAACACAAACCAAGTGTAAGATCAATAAAACACCAACTCAACATGGCAAAATAAAACTGAAAATAACATAAAGTTAAAGATGCCTATCTCGTTTGCAAGCTTTGTTTTCATCCTGACGTGTGTTTCATATAAACTTCAAGGCAATGTTGGTCAAATAGGCGTTTGGAAGTGTTCCCTTTTCAAACACCATCTTATGTGAGCCATCATTAACTATTAATTATTTGGTACACAAGAATTAGCAAAGGTTGGAGAAGTTAGAGACTATTATTGAAATGAAATGACAACAGATAGGTGTCATGGATGAGTCCAAAAGTTTCAACATAACCAGCATAATGGCACAAAATGTGCTTTTATCTTGAAAAAGCTATATCGGCCAAATATACTTATCTCAAATATTCTCTTAAATCAATAATAAGCATTAAAACTATGTTTCAATTAGGAATATATACAAAGGCTAGTCTTCAAATATGAAATAATTTAAAATTATAATTGAATTTTATACCATTGAATTTAATGATTCAATATTTTTATATGTCCATGTAAGAATTACGCTTCATATGCAAACATGATAAGTACATTTCAGTACATCTTTTAATTATAATTAATCGTTGTTATACTCGTGTAAACTACATTTTTATTATCAATTCCAAATTATATGAAGCATATTTTAATATAAGTGATAAACTTATAATTCATTATATCCAATGCTAATAAATTTAAAGCTGGCATTCATATTTTCTTGTGTTATCTGTAGCTATTATTATCATTAAATGACACAGTAATGATCCTCCGTCTACAGATTGTCTACGTCCTGTATGAAGACAAAGAATTTGTTACAATTAAGATATTATGATATTCCATAGTAATACATTAAATGGTTTTATTTTAATGTTTTAAACACCCATATTGCATATGAAATTTATGTAAGAATGTGTATTGTTTATACTTAAATTAACATTTAAATTGCAAAGAAATACTTCTAGTACCTATACAGCATAATCAATATATTTGGGGAAAATAGCTTTAATGTTATGCAATGTAACAATAATATGTCTAACATCCAGACGTTTGTAATAATATGTACAATTGGTTATTTACACTTCAATAGTTTTTCAAGAACCATGATGATAAGCATTACATTTATACACAATTATTTATTAAATATTTATCCGAGTTATCATATTTTATCTTTATAACTTAACTATGTTTCTTTCATAAAAGTTTTAATGAGAACGGCGTATAATATGATATTGAAAGCAATATTTAAGAGAGTAAATACGAATTTCTTAACAATAATTTAAGTTACACGGAATTATATTATTAGTACATTTGTCAAAATTGTTGGTAAGACAGCAGCTTATTAATTCAATAAATAATTCAATAATAATCAATGTTATGCTACGGCATCATGACTGACTTTTAAATGAATTTCTCAATTATACGTATACAAACAACCAATAAACTTTTGTGATCTGTACTCAAGCGATTTGAGTCAATAAATGGAAACATGATGTTGTGACTAAACATATATTGCCATTGATTTATATCTTTATTGTAATATAAATCGTGTAATGCAGACTTGCCATAATGGCTAGAAGAAAGTCTTCTTTATCAGTTCACCGAACTCCGATGTTTCAAGTTTTGATGTCATTGATAGCAGCAATTGCCAACATTCATTATTTACTATTGAAAAAGAATAAAGAAATACATTTACTATAAATATATATAACAATTGAGAGCTGTGTAAATATGGTAATACTTATTTTTCAGGTGTGTGGCATAATTTGCTTTACAGTTCTGAATGTTCAAACTAAATGTAAACCCTAATAATGTATATATTACAAGTAAGCTTAAATTTTGCGAAAATATTAATTTAAATGTAGATATAAAAGATACAAAAATCTAAACATCAATTTACATTTTAAATGAATTATTTACGTAAATGTGTTTGATATAAAAACGAGTTTAAGGTTATATATAGAATCTTATTAAATATTCCATACTGATATTATGCTATTAGTTTTACATGAAGCCTTAATGTTACTCAAAATTCTAAGTTCCACTGGGTTTCCCTACTAAGCTTATGTCGGCAGGGATTTATCTTGAATCATTTACGTAAAGAGGATTTAATTTAGGATTCAGATTGTGTAGACTTAGGATAAAAATTGTAACATTCTTATTTTTAGTTTGGTTAAATACTTTTTATTTTCTTTAAACATTTGAATAAGTTATAGGCAAACTAGCTATGAACATTACAGAAGATGTTGGTATATCAACAATTTACATTTTGACTGACCGATTCAACAAATTTAATAAATCATTTTACAAATAATAATGTATGTCACTAATTTATAATTCATAAATAGGCTATAACTAATTATGTATATAAAAACAGTTTTATTAAGTTCAACATATTGAACATATTAAACAGTTCAAAAGAAATTTAATTGAATTGTATGAATGTTATTCAAATATCTGTTTTCCCAAAATATTAATATATTAGATTACACACAATTGAGAAGATAACAATTTGCAAGTATTACTTGAAATAAAACGTAAAGCAAATATGCTTCTGAAAACCAGGAAATAAACAAGTAATAATTTATTAGTATAGAGTTACATAAAAGTAATATTTATACTGCTTGATTAAGGTAGGTATTATATTAATTTGTTATGGTTTTATACAAAACAAATACATTACTATATAAAATAAAAGCACTATTACAATAGCGTTGTAGTATAAACTTCAAAACAAATTATATTCAAATTATGTTTGACACGTTATCTGTGTGATTATTAGTGTGAACTACAGCTATAATAATAAAACACAATACTGTGTCCAAATAACGCACTATATATGGGAGTCTATTGTCTAGTATATTGAATCATATAATCACTAAGATCTGCAATTTAAGACATTTTAATACGAAGATAAACTGGCATCATTTAATCTGTTTTCTCATGTTTTAAAATAATATTGTTCTTAATCAATACGTATTGATATTAGGATTGATTGCCTGATATGAGTCTAGCGAAGCATACTAAAAACCGAGAAAATGGCTGTGGTCTAACTCTATTTTGATTTCTTTGTATTGTTAATCTTGTTCATTAAATTATTCAAAATGTAGTGATATTAATTGACAATCAAACATACAGAGCTTGTAACTTGATATTCCTTTCATTGTCAGTAGCAATAGATCTCTGAAAAATCTCTCTCAGCGTCCAAATATCTCCAAAACGAAGCCCAATATTTAGAAATAGTTTCAAAATCTTCAAATTCTGTAGAAAAAGTATAAAAGCAATTTTTGTAAAAACATCGATAACCTATTTTTCTATCTTAACTCTTCATTTATATATATACCTACTTTTTTCTTAAAGAAACCAATATTACAATGTTGAAATTATTAATATCGATTTTTTTTATTCGCTTTATTATTCAAGAGGGTAAATTTTTAGGCAGACAAAAGTTTATAAACTTTTAGGCACTTTTATACACTTTTAGGCAGACTAAAGTTTATAAACTTTACAAAAGATAAATAAAATATTGTTTTAAAATGATCCTAATATTAAATGCACAACACGGATTTTCTTTAAATATGAGATTATAAAATTTCCTTTTTACTAGAATCTATATTTCAGTTTCAGGATTTATAAAAACTTTGAATGTATTATTTTTGAATCAGTAAAAAAGTTGTTAGACTATTTTCTTTATAAAATATATATTTGATTTGATTTATGAATACATGAATAATGATGATTAACGATCAATCATTATGATTATGATGTAATGAATATCATACTATACATGTATAAACTATAAATGAACTCATAGAAAAAATACAGTATAACGATTTCGTATTCTTCATGTTTTAACTTATGGACAATAAAAACATCGTTTTATTGTAATATACTTTGCATAAATAAGTTTAAAACAATGTTTGTGCTAAATGTGTTATTTAGGAGATTATTATTGAAACATTACTTTAACAAACGTTTTCGTCGCGTCCTAGTAACACAGGATTGTAGCCAACTGCGTGCAATAATCAACAGAGATGCAACTCTGTCTATGAATACATTACGACAGGACTTGCTCATTATAATTAATTATACATGTGTATTCTTGATCTAGACATTTATACTTTTAATCCAATAGACATAGATCTTGTGTCGTGTCACTTTGCCGTCCATACTTTCAATTCGTTGATTGCTTTATTAGTTTTAATATAAGATTAACAGTTTCATAGAAGTGCGAAGAGCGAATAATGAGTATATGGATAACATATTGTAGTATGAAAAGGATAAACGTAAGCACAGTTTGTTAATGTTAATCCTAATTATACGCAACTGCTTTTTAAATTTATATTAATTATCAGTGAAACAAATTGTGAATTTCTTTTAAAGATCGGTGAGTTTATAGAAAACAAAGTATCAGTGTTCCAGATTGTAAAATAATAAATTCAAACATTTATTGCTTATAAGAGAATGGAAAGGAAATTTAAAACGATCGCCATATTGTTGTTGAAATAAAACGGCGTAATATGATATTAATAAACCAAAAATAAAAAACACATCACTACATATTTGCAGCCAAATTTGGAGTTAGGAATATATAAACTAAAATGCTTTTGTAATATAAAATGAAAAGATGTAACAAGTAAAACAAAACTAAAACTAAAATATTGATTGTTTTAGATGTTTTGTAGGTTGCAAGTTGAAATAATTATGGTAGTATTTGATTATATAAATATAAGCTGCTTGACCATGTCCGTACAGTGAGATGCATAGACTAATAAGGAGAACCTTATTCTACCTTATTAGTCTATGAGTAAGATGAGGATGTTGCCTTTAAACAAAGAAAAAACGGAGATCTAGGTAAATGAGTGATATATTGTTACAAAATCAACCATGAATAATGAACATAGCTGGGAAATGTCTATACATAGATTTATGTATTTAATTTTCACAGCAACTGCATTTAAGTATAAAAATTATCGAATATTTATAATATTTTAATTTTATTATATAAAGAAAACAATTGTTATTTATTTGTCATTATTTTATATTTATAATATAAACATTGTCATATTGCATTAATAAAACGTTTTAAAAAACACATTAAAATTTAGAACATTTTATTAGTATGTAAAATATGACATGTATTTTTGAAATTTTTATAAGTTTTGTGATTTTATAATTTTATGAAATTATTATTGTCAAATTATTTATATATGTTTGTCTATAAAAATGTGCATTAGTTGAAAGGTCTTATTATATAATGTTGTATTAGATTATACTTATATACCTATTAATACATAGTTAATTACCCATAAGCCGAGTTTTATGCCTATACTTCTCGACCGCGAGAAGTTTACGAGAACTATAATTTTGAGGACATACATGCATATGCATATGTTTATGTATTTATTTTTTGTTCTTTATTATATGTTATTATTTATTTGTTCTTAGTATTTGTTCTTATTTTTTTTTTTTTTAAATATGTATATCAACAATTCCTTATTGCATCTGTGTTTTTGCAAAAATACAGAAACTGTGTAGTTCATATATCCTAGACAAAAACAATTTACCTGTAACGACTATTATATAAATATACACACATTTACTTATATATGTTCACCCTGTTTTCAAAATATTTAACACAATGTTAACTTTAAACTTGTTATAAGTTTGGACATTCGAGCGTAAATAGATGCATTAGATGGAGAGGCGGGTCGGTTAAGGGATAACAGTATTATATCATAATCTCAAATTTCAAAAGACTATACTTATTATGAAACATACTATATAAGTATAATATTATATAATGTAAATAATACCGTAACATTCGCTAGTAATACACAATTTGAGAAAGAAAATGACTTAAGGACATTTAACATTTCATTGAAAGCTTCATTTCTAACAAAGGTCTCATTTTGATCTCATATGAAATGCTAATTACATAGCACAATCAATATAATATTCATATAGGGACAAAATTATTTTTTAAGAAATGTATCTGTAACATATACTAAACTACATTCGTTGATTTCACAATGACAAAACATTCTTAAAATCGTTTCTATACACTAGAACTCCCAAAAATGTGAATTACTGCTAACTCCCGTTGCCGTCAATTGACGGTAAACATATTATTTTCTTTATTATTCCTACACTTTACGCTATTTTTAGTTGTTGCAACTATAATATAACATTATTGGAACAAAATTAGTTTATATAAGGATATTATAACACATAGTAAGTAGTACAATAATAACAGCGGAACAAACAATAGTCTAATTATTAACATTTAAATAGTCAATCTAAATATAATTTTGACGAAATTTCACCGAACATTTTTCACACACTGCTTCGAGACATCCACTGCACCTGTCGAGTGTTCGATTTTTGTTACATCTACCTTTACACTGCATTCTGGCTTGAAGTTGTGGAATATTTGCTGCATTTTCGTTGACTGCTGGTGATACTCTTGCGTGAGGTTGCCGTTGTCTATTTGGTATTTCGTTTGTCATTTATTCAACTAGCTTTTCAATGAAGTTACGCCGAATAATTGTAGAATTTGCAGTTTCTTTATATAAAATCCAGGCATTGTTTATAGACATGTCTACAACATTATAAAAGACATGCATGAACCATCGACGTGAGGCAGCCTTTGTAGAATGATTGCGTTATAGCATCCACGGCGTACTTAATAATATTATGTACGTTGTGATAGCATCTTATCAACAATGTCGACTCCGAGTTTTTCTTTGTTATATTGTAGTACAGTGTCGGGCTTCCTTTTCTCGTTATTATCTACTAGTATTTGTACATTACGATGAAGTGATGAAATAGCAAGACAGACTTACTGCGTTTACACTGGTATTGAGTTAATGTAATATGATCAGAGTTAACATGTTTTAGAACCTTTGTATCATGGAGTGGAAGTCTATATTTTACAATAGCTTTTCAAATGACGGCTATGGGAGTTCTAGGTAATCATGCTTATATTTTGCTAATGGAAATAGATAATTGCTATATATTTTTAGTATTGTTTAGGAAACTATAAAATATTAAAAGTAAAAAAACCGCTTTGATTAAATGCATACTATTATTTCAAAATAAGTAAAATAAAAATATACAACCGTAATTGACGGCTCTGGGAGTTCTAGTGTTAAGAACATTAATGGTAACTCAAAATATATTCTTTATCAATATATTGAACAGTAAATAAATATCACAATATATGTCAAGTCAAAATACAGTTACTTTTAAGAACAAATATATAGTTTTAAAAACGAAGGTAGATAATTGATAATAATCCTTTTGTATAAATGATATAGCTCAAGTCCTTTTATTGAATTTGGGAATTTAAAATCAAGTCAGTTACTTAACAGAAAACCACAGACTATTGTTACTTTTTGTAAGTCATCGTGCTATTTTTTAATATTTTAATCAACTACGGTATGAACAACCGTACTTATTCTAGTTATCTAGTAGTTTTTGTCAATTAATTAGTATTCTACTTCTTGAAACAATCAGTAGTATACATTATAAAAATTATGACATGGAAATACGAAATAAAAATATTTGAAGTAATTATATTTTAATAACTTTAGAATTTGTAACTGCAATAAAAACATAACTAAAATGTTCATGATTAATAGTTTTAGTTTATTGATTTTGGGGATAAGGTTTAAATGCAAGTGTTTAAAATGTATTCAGAAAGTATAACATGTTTATATAAAAGTATAATATATCATGTAAGCATATAATTAGTACAGACCACAGATATCTCTGATCAAATTTCAAACAAATAACATAACAGGTAGTGATTGAAATATTTAGTATAACGCTTGGTTATTATGAGTCACATATAATGGTTTAAACATGTGTGTATCCCAATATAATAATCTGAACTCATTGTATACGTCAATTTAAGCCTAAGAGAATATTAAAATACACATTTATTTAAGTCATTAATACATACATACCGCATTAACTTTTACGATGAATCATTGATTTATAAATTATTTGTGCAGATTTCTATCTGTATATTGCCTGTACAGTAGCCGCCATATTAGATTTGTACTAATTGTATTTCCAATTTTAATGTGTGTCTTTTAAGGGAATTGATACATGTCTGGATAGTTATGACATTATCAGTGATTAAGGTAATTATACTAAATGTACTTATTTATGACATTACATTGATTATATAGGTAAGTGTTTGGAATAGGTGAAAACTAATGGATGTTAAAATGTGTTACATATTGTTATGCTGATATTAACTCAGGCTATTTATATTCCTGAAAAAAAACCACATTTTTAATATGACGTACATCATGTAATTTTTAGAATTATATTCCTGAAACCCATATTTAGATAGATGAATTTTCAAATAATAGCAGATTTTATATATTTAATTATCTTCATGTGCAATAATATATTGCATTTTTTAATGGAAAAATATATTGTACTGGAATCAATATATATATGTTAGCGAAAATAGGCAAAATTAGGATTTATGCATAATTTCTAGCCATTAGGCATAAATCCTAATTATGGAATTAAATTCAGGCATTTGGCATAATTCTCCCACAGATTTTCGAGTCAGGTGAGTATGAAGGCTTTTTTCAGTGGACTTTTTGAGTCTGTATAATATTCAGGGGTATTTATATATATATTATATATGTACTATATTATTCATATAGTATTCAAAATCTACATAATTTGAAAAGGCTGCATTTTTCCACGATAATACAAGTGTTCCACTGAATATACTATACAGACTGAAAAGTCCACTGAAAAAAGCCTTCATATATATATATATATAGTTTTGATTTGGAAACTTACTCAACTGTCAATAAATACCTTAATGTAGCACTAAAACTATAATTTTGTTTAGCTTTCCATTTGATAACCCGAATTAATAACAATACATATTAGGTAACTGGTAATTAAGACTGTAACAAATGAATTGATATCAATAGGTGAACAGGAGATGTACTTTTACATGTTTAATGTTTAAAGAGATAGTTGGCAAATTAAAAAAAATATTAGAATAATATTGTAAGCTAAATTCATAAGAATTAGAAATTTTTATTTATTAATTAAATGATTATGAGTATTAGTTGCATTAATAAATGTTTGCATTTAAATATATGTATATGTAAAACACATAAAAATATTTTGTTAAACTGCGGTTTTTATTTACCACCAAGTTGAACTTGCCTAGGCCTACGCCAAACTTTAGCAGTTAATGAAACTAAAATGTAATGAAATATAGGAAATTGAAAAATGAAAGGGCCACTGTTGTGCTTGACTTTAACAAATTTAGTTATAAATATACCGATGATATATATTATATTGCTTCTAAAATGTGTATTGACTTTATATCACGGTGGTCACAAATTGTCGCTTTGACAATTAATCAATGAAGTATTCTCAGAAATGCAAAATATACTATGTATTTTATTACAACCAATTATGTATAATAAACTTTAATGTTGAAAGTAATGGTGTAAGTTAAATATATATTATATAATAAATATTGTTTAAACAAATGTAAGGCATTTGACAGCAAATATTTTATACAGAAAAACTTCAGTTTAGTAATAAACATATCATAATACACAGATAGTTTAAATGTATAAAATTCAATTAAGATGCAATTATCCAAATTTAATTAAAATATAAGAACAATTCTCTCAAATCTAACACTTTCCGCAGGTCTTTCGACAGTACTGCGCAATATGCTCATCACCGCATTTGCCTTCACCTTTGTAGTATTCGCAGTCACTTCGGGTGTCCTTGCAGTCACCTGTAAAGTCGAAAATTATGACAATTTATAGTGTTACGCAAAATTTGTATGAATTGATGAATATATACAGTGTTAATAATCATTTTTTGACAGATTAAATTTGTTGAAATAATTTGTTGTTACTTACTTATATATATAATATTGCTTATATACGAGAAATAAATCGTATTCAATTATTAAAGACAGCTTCATATTTATTTAACAAATAATTACAATCAATCAATGACAATTTATAATTATTAAATACGGATTTTGTCGATTTAGTGGTATTTTACACATATACGTCAGTTACATCTTATTGATTACCTCAATATTATATCTACTGTATACCTGGTTGTAAGCGGAATGGGCATTATTGCAATACATTTACATGATATCGTTAACAAATTATTAATGTACCATTATATTCACTTAATATAGGATTAAAGTACGCAAATATTGTAGCATAAATATGCGAATTATTGTACTTGAAATATACATATGTATATACGCATAATGTGACAATTTAAATAACACTTGAAACAAAAAATAACTCAATGAAATTCAATTTTTGTTTATTTTAGTTAGTAGAAACACATGTCAAACAAAATACACATGTATTTCAAATATATGTATATATGTAGTTTCATCGTAATTTCAATGCAGGTCCGATATATGGTAATACAAAAGTAAATTATACAACTTTGAAAAAATATGTGACAAACACCTTAAGAAGAGTAATTACTTGTGACAAAACATTTACTAATACGTATGTCGTATGAGTGATCCCACCCTCCCATTAGTAGCTACACAATCACATGCTATAACTTGTTCACAAAAGTTTGGAATTAAAATCAAGTTGTTGCACTGCAGGCGCTAGACAGGCATGGGCGGTACCAGAGGAGAGATGTAATGCCAGTCATTCATAAGTAATGCAGTTCCTTCTACAGACACCACAAAAGCACCTTATGAATTATTTATGTATTTTTTCACTAAACTTCACACGTTTATACCCATTTTATTGTATTTATATTCCCACAGGACCTGTTCTCATCCATTTTGATTCACACTGGGATAATTTTTGCCCAAGTTAAAAAATTGCTTTGAAAATATGTTGAGCCTTACACACATATTATACACAAATCATGGACGAGTTTGTCTAATTATCTACAGCTTTGTTCACAGAGACAATCTGGAGCCCCTGATCGTAAATTTAAGCCATAGAAACTAATCAATATATACATACCTAAATACATAGAAGGGCAATCTAAAATACTTCCATTGACAATATCGGGCATCATTTATACATATTAAAATAGAACAAAATTGATCAATATTGTCTTTTTACTAGTATTTTTGAAAGAAAAAGTAAGCCGGAGCTGCGAGAATAAAAATTATATTTCACTCAAATTTTTGCTGTAATAGGGGTGTCTCTGAATGACTTTAGAGAAAATAATGTATTATATATATCATACTATGTATGTAGAGTATCACCAGATTATAACCATAGAGATTACATCATCAGATTAAATTGATGGAGCTAACGTGAGAGTTGTGTTACAAAGTGCACATGCAGATGAATG
>JAYRBW010011775.1:0-13256 GCA_036023295.1 Invenusta paracnida
GACCTCACTGTCAACCCCTCAGGCTCAATTAAACTCTGGCTGTCTTTCAACTCCCGCATTGGTATATAGTAATAACAACAACAACAACAACAACAGCAGCAAGTGTTATTACATATGTTAAACATATTAATAAGCTATGTTTAGCTATTTTGTAGACGATACCTATGCAGTTAAATTTGAAATATTCTTTCCAATTCATTTCTCCCAAATACATACAATATTATATAAATGTGAAATAATACTATTTCTTTATGTTTTATTACTCATACGGTTAATAAAACACGTGATTAATGTATATACAAGTAGCATGCAGTACATTTTTCATTGTATATATTATTAAAATATTAAAATTACATCAATCAAGTATTATAAAATTATATTTAAAATATTATAAAATTTAAAAAATAAAACGTGAAATATTACAGTAAATAAATAAATAAATAAATAAATAAATAAATAAATAAATATTATTATATTATATATTATAAATAATTTATTCCAACTATCTCAGTTTGTACAAATGAACAAATAGTTTTATTGAATTTGTTTTTACTAAATTCATCTTTTACTTTATATTCTGGGTTGTAGCATACGGCATTACGAATAATCATTGGTATATATTATTTAATTCGTAAGTATAACAATAACGAAATTGAAATATACATACTAGCTCTCATTAATATTTTTATGTTTGTCATGTTTTATTTTCTGATAAATTCACATCAAGTTATAAAGGAATTATTTTTTAAATTAAGGATATTAATTAATTAGAAGTTATAGAAACAGGAATATGTATATGAATTGTTTTAACTTATTTTTTTCTTGCAAAAAAATAAATGTATTTTATGGTTATAGATTTCTCCAGATAAGATTCATATTCCGTATCTAGATTTGTATTCCATTTTTTTCACAAATCAGTATAATATCAAATATAGTTACAATCGAAAAATGTAAGAACAGATATTTTCATAAATTGCCATTAGTACATTAAAGCTATCATTAGCATCGAAAAAATTAATAGTTCCGTATGAAATATTTCTTGTGATATTATTTGAAATAATTTATAATAGACATATTCTTAATAATTATATTTCGTAAGGCGTAGTGATTAACCTTTTTTTACCGTTTATGTTAAAATTTCCTATATTTAATACACATTTAATCCTGCATTTAATATTTGTTAATATACAATATTTTTTAATAGATAGTGTAATACGAATATATTATTCTTTCTTTCTGCGTGTTATTTTAATTTGCATAAACAAATATGGTGACTTTTATTGTACGTTGACATAGGCAAAGCGTGTACAATATGTCAAATAAACTGTGTATTTTAATTATTTTAATAAATGTAAGTTATTTTAACAATTATTAAAAGAATTCCGTTATGTTTTTTTTAGAAATTATCCGTGTAAAGGAGACGCTTTATCATCTTGCTGAAAGTGCCAAGAACGGAGAGCCAATATCTGTAGAAACAACTGGTAGAATTGTCACTGTCCAGGAAAAAATATTTGTACCTGTGAAAGATAACCCAAAGGTAAGCATAACACACTTTAAACTAACTTATTTTTAGATATTTAATTAGGTAATAGGATCAAGGTATAATTAAAGTATTATTATACATGTTAATAATTGCAGATAACGTGTAATACTTATAGTTTTCATTCTTATCATTTTTACTTTTTATGTAATTAATAAAAGTAGCTCATGTTGTTTTATCAATTAGTATCCTCTCTTACTAATTAAACCTAAATATATAAATAAATGTATAAAGATATTTTGCAATGTGTTATTTTCTAATTTTTTGTTGAAACTATTATAAATTATAAAACACTAAAAATGAATAATATGTATAATTAATAATTTTAGGTTATACTATTTAATTTTAAAATTAATTTGTATAGGTATGTCAAATAACTATTCTTTTCAATTATTATTATTTTTCTCTAAATATATATTTTGTTCTGTCAATCAAAATTTATTTTTTGGAAGTAATTGATATTATTGCAATGGAATTAACGAAGTATTAAACTAAACGATAGTAAACCCTTTCAATATGATAACCATGTATGTATATGTTTACAAAATGAGAAAATCGGTTATTTTTATGACTTTTACAATCACTAATTTTCGTATAATTGACATGAAGTACTGTTATGTTGAAAATGACTCCTTGAAATTGGATGCGCCATATCTCAGTACATTGACGCTGACAACTTTTTACGTTAGTTTATAAGTGAAGTTTTAATTTATTAACGTAGTGGTAGTATTACTGTTCCAGTTAAAACTAAACTAGAGTCATATAACCTGTATATTTAATGACTATATACTGTTGCATACTCCGTGTCACCAATTTACCCTAGCTGAGCGTCATAAAATGAACAACCGAGTTGTCATCATTGAACACTAATTTTTGTGAGAAGCAGTTGTATTATATAATTAAGTTAGAAAGATTCAAGCAGCAGATGTATGAATTACATAAATATTACATACGTTATCATGAAATACGTACTATTCATAATAATAGCTCGCCGCGACAAATGCCTAAAGCGCTTTTAAAAAATTGCAATTTACGCGTATATAAAAAGTTAAAACATGAATGTTTTTCATTTTTTACCAGGTACTTGTCAATCAATCATCGGTTTCAATATATGTTTTTTGTGTCTATATACTATTTACAGAGTCTAAAAGTAAAGGGAGATATATTTAAACATTAACGTATATCATTCACAATATTAAAAATGTACATCTTTAATACTTCAAACATAAATAAGTCACGTTTACCTCAAATACATATAATCAAGATTTCGACATGACTATTTATAAAATGTTTAAAGACTATCTTATTTCATATTGAACATCTTACTGATTTAGAAAACTGTTATTGACAATTAATAGTTGATAATAAAGCCTCGTAAAGACTAACAGTTAATAGAACTTTAATGAACACAGTGCTCTATTTTTTGTACTAAGTTACTTGAAATTATTATTAACATGATATTTATTTGAGGAGTTATTAGCTAGGACTTTATTAGTTTTTTAAATTCGCTTTAGAAAGTATGGTATAAATTCAATGTATTAAAACAATTGCGTTGTCCTCGTTTTTTCTTCATACCAACTTAGTATAATTTTGTTGGACGACTTCTTGGACCGCGGGGACTAACAGCAAAGCAGATGGAGCAAGATCTTTACTGTAAAATAATGGTTAGAGGCCAGGGATCTCTTAGAGACAAACAGAAGGTATGATTACAATGAACTAGTGTGACTTAATCTGGAAAACATGCACATTTTATATAAGCATTATTGTATTTATGGAAGTCATCTATTAATTGACTGATTTACAGGTTACTTTGGTTAATATGATAAATATACAATCACTATTTTGTAAACATTGTTTATTTTAAGTATAGATACATTTATGTATTGGTTAAGTAAGTTTAAATGATTTTACATAATATATACCTATTCAAATATTCTGTATAATATATGAGCTTATTCACAGTATAGTAGCAGTGAATTTACAGCAAGTTGATATATTTCATGTTATAATGAACATGGAGGAAAAGCTAAAGTTTAAAATAATTCTTAATGATCTACCAAATCTGATTATTAATTGGTAATTTCTTTATGAGTTAAAATAATTGGATTATGTAAATTATTACAAAAAATTTAAATATGTATTCTTAATAAAACATACTTATCGTTTAATTAAATAAATATTTAAGCGGACTATGAATAAAATATAATCTTAATATATTGAGACAGTAAATCATTTATTTAGCAAAATAGAAGAATTTATTTTATTAAAATTAAACGAAAGGATGTTTGCAAAATTGATTAATGCTGCACAAGTACTTATTATATAGACGATGCAGATAACTGTATTTATTTGTTTCTAACTGCATTTGTCACACGTAGCTGTCAGTTTAGATTGCATATTATTTTCCCATGCTTGACAGAAAATAAGTTGAACATAATAAATTTAAATAGATAATTTATCATACAACAACATTCTTTCAAATTAGAGTTAAATAGTAATAACAAAATTATTTTGTGAACGTTAATTGTGTAGGTATACTACCTAGCTTAAAAAAGGAAATAACTTTGTTGTTAATCTCTTCCTTTGACTTTATAGGATTCTTTAGCCCTGGCTACTTTACATGTAATATTTTGTAAGATATATTGCGTTTCGTTATTGCTTTCATGAACAAGTATTTATATATGTCATGTTTAGACAATATTTTACTCTACACAATCTAGTATGATATATATAGAATTGTATATATATATTAAGTATATAGAGTTGGGAATTTCATGTAAAATTCATTTTTTGACTATTATAAAACTGATAAGCATATGAGATCTTTATTTATGGACTAAATTGTAGACTAATATACTTATGTACAGTTATCTAAATTCCTTAACTTGCGATACCAAATTATCAAGCATTCATTTATTTGTTTAAATGTATTGCATGTTATAAATTATTCTATTAGTTAATATCTTGAATAAATTTCATTTATAATGCATTCACTATGTATATTTATTTTGAAATTTGAATGCGTTGTTAGTCAGTTTTGTGTTATATTTATTTTATTTTCCTAAACTTATTGTCATATGGTTATAATATATACTTAAAAAAATCAAACATAATTTATTATTTTTTCAGTAACATGGGCTTTACATTTTTATATCACTATTTGCACTGCTTTTGTGTTATTACACGTACATTAAAATTTATGTCATAAAATCGTAAATACATATTACCAACAATATAAATGGTAAATATAAAGTTTAAATTTGTACATATATAATATGCTGTAACATGCTTTTTACAATGATTGAATTTACATAATTAAATTTTACATCATTTTACATTTTCTGTGAACTACATTTTTGGAAATTATAATTTAGTTTATACACCAGTATGCTACTTTTAACTCTACTCTGTATAGTAATTCGAATAAGATAAGCAAATACTTAGGTTAGTTACATGAAGCATGCGATTTAATTTTCATAAATATTTGCAGTTTATGAAGATGGATAAAAGAAGTAATGGCCACTTTTAAAATAAATATTAAATAATATAAAACTTAAATTAAAGGTAACAAAAAATTAATTTAGCAGTGCTCATTATTTAAAATATTTAAATACCGGATTTTAGGCATTTATGGAAACAAATTATATTTATATGTGTAATATACTTAAAGATAAAAGCAATTTAATTTTACATTACAGTACTCAGAAATGAAATGTAGATAATTTGAAAACATTTGTTATGTAAGTACAAAATATAAGCGTAAAGTAATTGAAAAGTCAAATAGATAGTAACCGCAATTTAGATAATGTTTTTCTTGTTATTAACAGAGAAGACGGATTTAATTATTTTGTGTAAATTATAATCAGTACAATAGTGTATAATTAGCAGCCTGATTATGATTTTTTAAATTCCATGATTTGTTAACATTTTTAAAATGATTATTTTTGTATATATGACTTTCACTTCTTTAGTTTGAGCATTTTAAATTTAATCTTGTATTATGTAGACGAACTATTTTTAATTCTCGCCTTTTCCTTTCATCAACTACCCATATCCACCTCTCGCTGTATCTGTCCTTCAACTATAGGAGAACGAAAACCGTGGCAAACCAAACTGGGAGCATCTGGATGAAGAGCTCCATGTTTTGGTGAGTGTCGAGGACTACGAGAACCGAGCTCAGCAGAGACTCACACGGGCGGTCGATGCGATAAAGGTCTTCCTCGAGAAAGGACTCAAAACGGTACGTTCTGTAAGTGCTTCTGCCGTAGAAAGGTAGGAAATTACAGGGACGGCAGACATTTGGTGACTTATGGAATTGTTCACGAACCAGCAGGAAATCTGACTGACGGAATGGTAGATACATTAGGATGCTATTAGCTTGCAGTTTAAATTACATAAATTTTGAAAAGTGGTTTTGTGAGCTTTCCATTGAAGATAATAATTTTCTTTATATCTTGATATATCAATTCATGTCAGAGAAAATAGATTAAACATGTATATACAAATAGCCCTAACTTTCGTCAAATTCTAACTGAATGATTAGTGTTGGTGCATCTTTATTGAGAAACGTAATTTTTACAGCACTACTAATGGTCACTGAATAAATGACTGGTTTTATTCTTTCGAAGAAGATGCGTAAATTTCTTACATGATGTGTTTTCGTCTCGATATTTATAGTTTTAGCCATGTGACTCACTTCAGCAGTTGTTTTAATGAGAGGTACGTTTATGGAGAGCCACTTATTTTAAAGCAAAAATAAAGCACTCAGTTTCTCAGACTAGCCTATGACTAATTAAAAATAAGTAACACAAATTAAACATCTAGTCAACATATCTGAGATTGAACAATTTTACAATAATTATATTATATTTTATTATATTTATTTACCTGCATTATAAATTTTCGAAATCACAATTAATTTGAAAACTTTAAAATTTAAGCTATTTATTATTATTTTTATAATGTGATAATCAGTAATTAGTTTAAATTATTTAATAAATATAGCTCTTAAAATGTTACATAACGTTTATATTTGTAATAAATTATTATTATTAATTCTGTTCATTATAATACTATAAGAGCAATAATTTTCTTTAAACATTAACTTTTTATAAATAGAAAACTTTTAGAGACTTTTTATGTATTTTAAAATCAGCTATTTAAATTTTTAAACAGCGTATCATACTTGAAACGGCCACTATGTCAGCTGTTCATTAAAAATCATAACATTATACTTCTCCTTTTATCGCCTTTAAACTAAGCCACCGTATATATATATATATGATTACATTGGCAGTGGCATTTTCTGTCACATGGAATTTTTTCTACATATATGTATTGTGTGCATTTTGAATGTAAGTACATTAGGATTGTCATAATGTAAATTCTTACTTTTCAGGACGATTATTTAGCCGTACACTATTCCAGTCCATGTGTTAGTATCCATACGCCCTATATTTAAGTATAGTTAGAGAAATGCAAAAGTAGAAGGGGAACCGTTTGAAATGAAATAGTCAGCATCTCGATCGAAGCAAGGTATTGCTATTTTTCTCCGCTAGATTATCCGCACGCACAGCTGTAGATTGACATCAATGTCTAAAATAATAATATATACCTCCTTCCGAGATTGAATTTGTAGTGTTGTGTTCCAATTTTAGAACCCCATGTGTACTAATAATACTAGTAGCAGTATCTTCATCGTTATCAGCGACAACTGTAAGGTAATACATGAATTGCCTGGCCCATCAATGATATATTATGAACAGACACTTTGTACGAGCGTTATGACCGTGAATAGATCATGAGTCGGTTAGCTCTTAACTCGAGGAAAGTAGTCTGTGAACTTCCAGGATGCTGGATGACCCGCCGCCTATTTGACAGCAGTTTGTAATGATGGATTTCCGTTTGCATTTTTGGACTAAGTCGCTCCCTTCACCATGTCTTAGTTGGGCAGGAAGGCAGTAAGATACCCCATGACATACGCTATAGGTAGGTATCATCATCATTTGTTCATCCGGCACTAATTTACAAGCGAGGTAGGGGAGTTATTGTACCTTCTTATTTTGAAGTCCTTGCGAGTCTGCTTGTATTAGGTAATCGGAGGTTTATTGGTTGTGTAGTAAGGCAAGGTATGGGATAATATTTATTCATATGTTTGAGGACTGACCATGTTTGACTAATATATATTTTAATGTTTTTATAAATATAGTTCGGATTATCACTCACTATTTGGTGGTTTGTATCTTATGATATACTTTGGCAACTATTTGTGTGTTTTCTAAAGAAATTATCATGTCGTTTGATTGTCATGTAAATGAAAGGGACACTACACATATATAGTAGTGTCCATATAGTATATAGTATTTCATATAGTATAGCTCGCAAGCGTCCCTGATAATACTTATAATGACTAAATTAATAAGCTTTTCAGGTTTACTTCAACAACTAAGAGCAAACTAAATTATCTTTATTTTCTATTACAGAAATATATTTGCGTAATGATAAGTATTAAAATTAATTAGTATTCACATACATGTATGTGTTTATACATATGTGTTCACATTAGTATGTCATTTTGAGATACGTTTTCCTCCAATAGGTCCACAAGCTTGATATAAATGGACTTAAATTGATATAATTAAGAGCGTTTTTGTATAAATTATCAATATTTTAAATTGATATGGAGAGTACTCATATACAATAATTTGACATGTATATTATACAAACTTCTACATAAGCATATGGCAATTTTCAATCATACACAATTCTTTAAAAACTTTCATAATAGCTTTAAGGTATAATTTTAGGGTATTTCTTTTAACGTAATATTTTGGTAATTATATAGCATAAAATTCGCTTTGCCTAAAATATACCATGCTATCCATAATATTGAAATGCTAATTAATAGTGTCGATTTTATATTCATCCTATCATAATAATTTAATTGTTTCTGGATATAATGTTACTACATTGTGTTTAAACAGTCAGTTATGAACAAGTCGGTTAATTGGAATACCTTCTTCAAATATTTGGAATCTTTATGTTAATATTTTTTGCAAAAATATAATTATCTTTTTGCACTATATTATGTGGCATATATTTTACTGCATCTATATTCTATCAAAATGCTATTAAAGCAATATTAATAAGAAAAATGTCTTATATGTAAACATATAATATACATTTTAAAAATTAAACAAAAACACAACATTAATTGTTTCATTCACAGATACAGATATATTTAAAAGAAGTTTATATATCTATCTATCGTATTTTTCTTAAATATATTAAGATAAAAATATTCATTTTCGGCTTTTTAGAAAACAGTCTTCTTTCAGAATAAGCTATAACCACTTAAATATTGATGCATAATTTCGTTAAACAAATGAGTATAAGACGGTGCTTCTACTTCTTACAGGCGTGTCTGTCGCGTACGAGTAAGAAAAAAAGCATTTTCTTGAAAGGCATCGGTAATTGAATTACTGCCCCTTTCCTGTCATATATTGCCAATAACAGTTAGCGAACTCATTTTTCCCTGGATGTACTGTATACACTGCGTACCGGAGAGAAATCTTGTGTCATTTTAATTTTTCGTCCGACTGTCTTTCATTTTTGTTGGTTCTGCGCTAATTTATCTTTTCTATACTGCTCACTTGAAAGGCACTGTAGTTGCATTCATTGCATCATGCTACACTATAGAGTCAATGTGTACAGGACTCCAGTAATATATTGGGCCATTTGGATGGGAATTAACCACCCCGGCCCATTAGTACTCTAACACAGGACAAAAACTACGCGCAACTCAACTGGGTTCAATTATGATAGATGAATTCCTCCAATATTAGCGCACAAGAAAATAATAAGCTGAACAGGAAATACCTCAAAATCCGTCAGTCATGTTGATGATGTCTGATATTATGTGGAGCTATAAAGCATTTCTGAGAATTCTATCGGCTTTATAGTTGAGAGCAGCGCACGCTCTGGGAACCAGTCTGGTGTCTGCAAATAACTCCATGCACTGAATACGATCATTTGGGATTTTAAGTAGCTGTTAGAACATGACCTCAATCAGTTTTGATTGTTTTCTTTTGATATTTGTTTCCAACATACAATTTAGTGCGACTCATTTTGGTATTATAGAATAAAATGTCATACCTAATCTTTGAGCGTGTAATAGTGACATATAGTGACTATTATTATATCTGAAATGTATTAAAATATTAATTAAACTTCAGATAAAATACTGAAATTTTATTCTGAAATTTATTGAAAAGATTTTTTTAAGTATATTTAATGTCCATAAATCAATGTTACATAAAATAAAGTAAAAAGCAATTAACCGATTTATTGGCTTTTTAAAAGTTAAAATATATTTCAGATGTAATCAGTAAATAGTTTAAAAGAACTGCTACTTTTTAAAATTATTTTTAGTACATTTTTTAGATAGTAAAGATCATAGAGTAATAGAATATATAGAGTAATAGAGTATAATCATTGCTCTATGGTAAAGATATTTCACTACTCTAATAAAAATATTTGACGTAAACCATATTTCATATTAATAATCTGTCCTTATAATATACCTATTACTAGTGAATTAATTTATTGTAATTTGGTTTATGTTATGTGTATTTATTTTCTACATATTTTATTGAAGAATATTTCTTTCATCATCGAAAGGGAAACGATAAACTAATTGAGCTTATCACATTTTTGTATTAATGTTAAATAGTTTTATTTTATTTTATTAGTAAGAATAATTGATTCATATTTATTTTTTACCATTTATTGAATAGTAAAATATGTTTCTTAGAAAAGAAAATCTAATTGTCAAGATTTATCTTCTTGAGCATAAATTTAACTTCTAGGGATATGTACCATCGGGATTATATAATATGATTACTAAGTCGCTTGTGATATATTCCTGTGAATTTAATAAAATTAAGAGGCCAATATATAAGTGGAAACAATTGGGACAGTATGTTCTATAGGCGACTGCGATATTCATTTGAAACGATTCTCCCGAAATACACCAAAATACACACCCTAAATTATATATGTATGTGTGGGGTGGCGGTATACTTAATAATGATTACTGTCAACTAATTCATGTATGTTTCGCTATAACGACACATTTTATTAAGCCAAGAGTTAGCTTCAAATAATAATGACAAGAAAAAGGTATAAGACTTCATTTTTCAGTTTTAAATTCAGAATAAATTTACCAGTCTCTACGGTTGCCTATACCTTCGAAGTCACTGTGCTGTATATTAAGAAATTGGCAAACTTGTCAAATTGGAAAACTCCAAAGGGAATACTTCCAGTACTGTTGGCTTGAGAAATAGGATTAAGATTGAGTATAAATCTTATTTAGCTTGTATGTAGCGCAGTGTATTTCTGTGTGCATCATATTATGTTTGAAGTTTAGGTAGAGTTAGAAAATGTTGAATAGCTCATGTATTCTACAGTGACTTGAATAATACGACTTTTAATTTTCATATATTGAGCGTTTAAGATCATGTAGGTTTAAACATATTTACATGTAGTATTTCATCTACTAATCAAATCATGGTTATAAGAAAATAAAGTAATATATTAAAAGGATCAAATATTACTTATGATTTCTTTTTAAGCGAATATATTGGGTGAAAAGACATTTATATATATATATAAATTTTCAAGAAAAACTGTCAATGATGAATACTTGTCTTGTTTCGGTTTTCGGAATGACTTAGAGATTGAAGATAACTTTAAGAATGATAAATCGTCTCTGTAGGAAAATTGTAAGTATTACAAGAAACACGTAGCCCCTACCTATTTACCTCTCAATGTATACTCTCCCTCCCTTTGAGCTGGGATAACAAGTAGGATAACAAAAGTTGCTGCTTCTATAATCCTACTTTTCTTGTAAATCCCGCTAGTGTCGAAGTAACGCTTGTCCCGCGCAAATTGGAACGGCATGGGGCGGATTTGTCGGGAATTTTATCCCCCTTTCTACTCAAAACTCGACATAATCTCAGCCTATATGTGTATATAATGCAGGAGCAGAATGGAAATTAGTTTGCTGCTCTCGACTCGAATTATTCTTATTCTCTAGTCTGCGCTGGCTGATATTATTTCCTCGACTGAACCAAACCTCTCAATTTAAATCAGAAGAGAAATGTAAATTTAAGAATTACTTTTCTCGACACTTAAGTACGTAATTCTTACTTGCAATGTGCGATGTCCCTATTTATATCTTCCAACGCCTTCCATCTTTTCGTCTCTCATTCATTTCATTCTTGCTAATCGGGCATTAGGGAATACCATTCCATCAATTTGGAGAGAACTAGGTCTTGACGATTCAGATCCTAATGGGCTAGATTGCTTGGTGGAAGCTTAAGCTGGGAATAGAGTGGAGAAATGGGGACGAGTGGTGGTTAAATTCCACCATCCTTCTCGATTTTTTTGAAGATTCTAAGAATTGGCTTCTTGCACTGGTCAAAGGAAGGTTGAGACTCCTTTTTTGGGGGCTTAGAGACAACCGGATGTGGACGCTCGGGAATTTTAAATAGGTTTTCGGCCAAGGAAGTCAAATTTTGGTGGAATGTCCTTTCTTCATTTCACTTCGAACTTTGCTGTCTATGTAGTTGCTTATTTTCAGACTATGTTTTCAGACTATTTTCAGAAACTGTCTATTAGTTACAAATAGCTCTCGTATGACGGCCATTGGGAGCACATTTATTTATAGATAAAATCAAACATATACAAGCTGGGGAAAATTGGTCACTATATTTTAATAGACAAATATACGACCATGGATATTGGTTAGTATTAGTATTAATATTGTTAGTATTAGAAATATTAAAACAAATATCTATGATTTTTACTCGTTCGTTTATATTTTATCTTAGAAATATTTAAATACATGAAAATTAATATAATGATTATTTGTCCCTATGCTAAAATATGGGTACATATCAAATGGTAAGTTTAGTTAGAATAGAAATCATATTGTCTTATTTCTTATCTTATATTTCAGAAGATTTTATCAAATATTCGAAAATTAAAATTTACAGTATATGCCCTTTAATATGTATCCGATTAAACTTAAAGAAAAGTTTAAAGGAAAATGTTACATAAAACAAAGTTTTTGAATGCATATTTTTCTTTGTAAATCATTACTCTATAATAAATGATTTCTGAGACTTTTGTAAAATTACTTAAGATGTCCATTTTTCTATTTGTTTGCAAAATTTTAAATAGTTTCAAAGATTTCAAGTTTATTTTGTGAAATATTCATTAAATTAAAATGTATTCGACATTACCATTAAATTGTAATAATTGTAATAATTATTATAAGTATTATTTATTGAATATGTTATTAAACATAACAATTATATCTAATTCGGTTAAAATCATTGGATAAAAAAAAGTGTTAATTGGGAAATAAATGTTTGCATTTGTATACTATCTGTGCTAATGTATAATTGTTGTAATTATTTCCAGCCGGAAGCAGAAGACGAGGTAAAACGGCGCCAACTGCTCGAACTGGCTGTTCTCAAGGGAGGTTTGCCCTCCTACTCGCCTCCTACTAGCTGCACTGTCTCCCGGGCTGACCACTCCGCCACAATTCAGCCGCTATTCCTTTCCTCATTTGCCCGTGAGTCAGTTCTCTCTCTCTCTCTCTCTCTCTCTCTCTGCACAGTGTATCTGGTATATATCTAATTTGTTCAAA
>JAYRBW010011786.1:0-34631 GCA_036023295.1 Invenusta paracnida
GCAACATGCGATATGAGATGTCATCTTTTATCGCATGTCGCATGTCACTTATCGCATTGTTTATCGTTACATGTATGGGTTAGCTGCAATCTGATCGTACAACCAGGTTGTATGTCTCTTATCGCACCATTTATCGCCTTGTGTATGGACGGCAACCTACTATACATGAATGTCTTTCTTTTGACTATAATTTCAAATTTCAAATATTTTAAAATCTGTGCATTTTAAAACCAATCAACCAATCATCACGTGAAATAATCTCTGGCAACCACATTTTCTAGTGGTTAATCTCTAGCAACCACATATAGGTATCTTCTAGAACAGATATTTAATTTCAGAGTTTATTTAACTTTTTCACACATCTTTTACCATTTTTCGCTTTTTAAAATTCTAAATCATGAATTCTATAACAGAAATTCTTTTATATGTAGATATTATCGAAGAAAAAAAGAACATTCTTTTGAGTAAATCAAATACTAAGCAATCGAAAGACAAGAGATCTGTGGTGGGGCAATGGGTAGCTGATGAACTTCAGGCGAAAACTGGGAAGTCGTTTTCGTCAAACCAATGAAATCCAGAAGAAATGGAGCAATGGTCAACAACGTCTGAAGGATAAGAGCAAAGAGGGAAAACCGATTGAAGGTGGTCCGTGCGTTAGTAATCTGAGCGACAATGACAAGCTCGTGTGGAAGATTCTCGGTGAGAATAATCCCAAGTTGCCATAATTTCTAGAGCGTTCCACAATTCTTCGTCAATTAACCTATGCTCAAGTTCAACAATCGACGATGAATTGGAGGTTAACAATGCTTCAGAGAATACAACCCCAAGCGCAAGTGTTAAAAGGTTGTCAGATTCATTTCTCCCAGTGTTTTCTCCTACTCCCAAAAGATCCAAGATGGGTGACATTGATGCGCTGCACAAGGAAGTTTTAGTAATACAGAAGGAAAGACTGCAGCTGAGTATTCTAAAATTAAGACTTGAACTGTGTGCTAAAATTGATGCATCAACACAAACTGATCAATTTAGTTACCTTGGAGACTTGTTGGCATTTTAACTATTTTTACACTTTTATACCTATATTACTCATGAATTTGAAATTGATATTCATTTATTTGCGCTAATTGTTCAGGTTGATTTATTTATAAAATTCCAACATCTACTTGTATAAAATGTATACTTGTATTAAAATATATTATTCATTTCAGTAATATAGATTTATGTTGATTGTTTTGATTATAAATATGTAAAAATGTAAAAAATCTTTTTTGATTCACAATATTATATCAATATTGTTTATTCACGTTAGTAACATTAATATTTAATTTTAATTTAGTAGGTACTATTATATTGTTTAATTGTATTACTCTTTTATTCAGTTTAATAATATAATTCATGAAAATGAAATGATTTTGATAAAAGATTCAAATTAACACTGGGATTCCCCCCTTTATTTGATTGGTTGCTAACCATATTTATGGCTAGATATATCTCAAATATATATTTAGATATAGGTATCTAAGAGAAGAAAGTTCTTGTGCATAACAATTTTGATATACCTATCTTACCTAAGATAGTTCTAGTAGATATATCTAAGAAGAATCTTCCATAAGAAGAAACTGTTCATGCATACTACCCATAGACATTTGCGAAAACTATAAATAGAATAGTAAGTTTACTATTTAAGCTGGTAAGCAACCGATGACTTCTAGAGTGGAGTTCTTAGTAACATCACAGGTCAAATTTTTTGAATTGATAATATTTGACCTTGGGTGACTTTGTTATTAAAAAGAAATATGACGAAAGGGCCGCAACTATTCCGATAACTCGTGAGGTCTAGATGTTAAGGTCATCGGCTACAATTAGTTACAGAGATACAGCTGTGTGAAATACATATAAGTATATACTACTGTCCACTCAATTAAAAGCTAAATCTTTATTTTCCATGTCATAGGAACTTATAGAATATTGATACTGTAATTGGTTGACAAACAAAAGAGATTAGAATTAAATTTTAGCTATTTTAATATTCTATTGAAATACGAACATGTTATGACAGAAAAAAATCCATCGAAGTAAATTTTTAAAATTTATTTGAGATCATTTAAAACCAAGAATTTAATTCTTCATAAATTAAAGTTAACGAATTAATTGTATACTATTAAAAGCCACTAACCGATGTTAAAAGCAGTGGCATTATTTCCGGACAATATTATTTTATACTTAATCAATTCCTACGTGTATTATGTTAGTATTATTTTAACCAATATTTCTGTAGTCCAGTAACAAGGGATTATGTTTTGGATATAAGTTAACAGAAGAAATGATATAATTTAATCATTCACCGTGAATACGTTTAATGAACTAATAAATAACATTTTACTTATATACTTTAGTTATTTATCTTTATTAAAAAGAAAAATATAGCATAAAGCTTTCTTTAAAAAAATTACAATAATTCCTTACAATTAATTAAATATGTAACATTATACAAGTTATATATTTTAGGCGTGTATAACACCTATCATGATATTAGTAGACATGAATAGTTATTTTAGATTTTAGTTGTCTTTCTTTGTGTGGCTATACACAATTTGATATGAAGTAGTTGGAAAGACAAAAGGAAAAGTGAAAGATGAAGCGAGTCTTCAGGGGGTGTACATGGAAGTCTGCAGCACAGCTTTCGGTTACCTCTTCAGTGCGAACATAATAATAAAGTAATGACAGTGTAGAGCGTAAATATGTGATTCATATATTTAATGGAAATTTCAAAATTATTTCAACGAAATAGCAATTTTTTATTAAATATATTAAAAATATACATATTTCAATCTTTCAACTCAATAAATCAAAGAAATGTAATTTATTACAAATAAAAGAAATTTAAAAATACAATATTAGTATACCGAATAGCACTTATCCCGAACTTTCACTCCTCCCTTTTTCATTCAACTACTTCATGATTTATTTTCTTCGTTAATTTAGATGGAATAAATATGTATATATATATTTATTGACTATGCCTATTTTTTATTGGCTCTGAATTAAAATGATCAATCCTCAATTTGATAAAAAGTGTTAGTACGTTTATATATTACATAAATTGTACATATTGTACTGATTTAATATACTTGTATATACGGTAGTCAACATCAAAGCGGTACGCGGTATAAACATGTAATGTCAAAAATTCAAAAATCAATATTCCCTACTTTTAATTTAACATTTGTTTGTATTAAACAAATTCTAGTGACCTTTGTGGGATATATATATCGAATTGAATTATAGCTTATGTGACTATTTGTGAAGAATAAAATTAAAAACAAATACAATCATGTTTACTTTAGTTACAGTTTACCCCTGTTACTTAAGTAAATAAATTGGAAAATGTTTATTTCTTAATTTATATTTTAAATTTCTTAATACATACTTAATTTTATTAGCATAATATATTATATATACATTGACAATATCACAAGAATATCCTTTAAGCGTCAATTCGAAAGGTTAGCAATTAAAAGGTAATAATTTTGCTCATTTTAGAATAGACACTTTGGGGCGATAAACGTAGATATACACTTAGTCGTTTAAATAAATGAAAATCTATTTCATATCGGATTACCATAAACTCAGACAGATAAATATACTGACGGCTTTTTTATCCCGCTCAAATAGTGAATTTTTTTGCTGGCTACATGTTTATACGGTCGACCGCCCATTTGTCGGAATTATCTGGGATATCTAAAAACCCTCAAACAGATCTCCTCCTTATGAGCTGCGCATAAAGTGCACTTCAAGTTTAAGAAGACAATAGATCGATAATTTCTAGCACGTCGCCAAAATAGACATTTGTGTCTCAATAAACAAGTTCATAATAATGCTTTCTATAAATGCCAGACTCTCTGGAAGAAAGAAATTGTAGGTATTAAAGTATGTTATAGAGTTTTGTAACGTAAATAATACAGTGCTAAAATAGTGGCAGATGATTTTTTAATTGCGAGTAAAATAATTTCACATTTAATTCGAAAACAATAGGGATTTGAATACGAATCTGTCGTCCAATATTGAAAGATGTCAAACTTCATATTTGATTTTTTGTCTGAATAAAACACTGAGGCGCCGAAATAGGAGACTATAATTTAATATGTTGTATACTCTATAATCGAAAGTTACACAGACTAAGTCTGTTTTAAACACAAGACTATTGTTGAAAAGAACGAGTGTCTCGTTTTTATATATGCCCCTGCCCTGTTCTTTTAATAGAAATTCTTTTGAATTACTTCATTAATGGTTTCAAAGTGTTACTAAGTAAATAGGTTTTTCGTATTTACATTTCGAACATAAAAGGGATTATGACCGTATATCCTAATTTCATATTTAAATAGCTATATATATCTATAAATGCTTTTAAAAAATAAATATGAAAGAAAACAGTCTTAGACATTTTTTTAGAAAATAGGTTTATTAAAATATCTATAATAAATATATAATTCGATAATAAATTTTTCAATTGTTACTAATTTATTCAATTACGCAGAGAATTTTTTAGTTCTCAAATTATCGATTTTATTATTTTATTAATCTTTGTGTTATAAAAGAATTATACAATTAGTGGTCAATACATTTATTCAAAAATATTTTTGATGGTTAATAAAATGTATTTTTCCTGAGTACCTATATACTTGATAATTACAATATTTCAAAATTAATAATTATGTTTGTTTAATACTTAAAATGTTATCGTGTTATAAGACATTACATATGTAAAATAATAATTATTTTATCAATAGGAAGGAGTAAAACTATAGGTATGTACATATATGAAGATGTACTTATACATATGAAGGTATGTTTGAATGTTCCTATATTTCATCAAATAAATATTGGATTAAAGAACAAATATTTATAAGTATAGGTATACAAAACGAGAAACGAAATGTTAATACACACACATAGTTGGCCTCGCTCTCCATTTTCACACTTGCAAAAGTCCCATTTTGTGCCAAGGTTAAGGATAAAAATGATACAAAAGAAAGATAAAGTTAATGTTTTAATTAAATGTATAAAATGATACGCAATTTTACACATTTTTTGTTAATTTAATGCTGTTGGAATTAATATGGAAATAAAGTATTCTTAAAAAATGTTTGAATTTGAATAGTCAATAATTACATACATAAATACTTTATATCGTTTACAATTACGCATTACCTTTTGAAAATGGACAATTAATATTGATGTGAATTTTATTTATTCGAGTTATCGATTTATATTCACAAGTAATTATGTTATACGGACAGTCAGATTCGTTTGATATATATGTGTAGGTACAACTTAGCACAAGTCAAAAATCCGAGTTTATTTTACTTTTCAGATACCAAGTTGAGTTAATCTGCTTTTTTCTTTTATAAATAATTTCTTTTAGTGTTATTTTAACGATTATTTGTAAGTTTACATAAATAGAATAGATACATAGAGCTATAAATAGATTCCTCTTATGTGTATATCTATGAATAGATACGAAAATCAATATATTTTTGAATTACCGAAACCGAAATATAATCGCTTGACAACAGTTATAGGTTACACAAATAAACATAACTAGTCTCAATGACCTCCTTGTGTTACATTGTGATTCCGATGCTGAATCAATTAGAAATATACCACCTGGTGGGTCTTCTTGCATGCATATTTAATATATATATAATATTAATTTTTTCTTTATAATATACATTCATATTGTTTGTTGCTAGATTTTGCTTAGTTACTACAAAAAAATGTAACTCTTGTCGATAGTAGTCACGATTACGCAATCGAATTAAACATCAAGAAAGGAATGTAAAAACTTTCCTAACTTTCCTAAAAAGCTTCTCCAAATCACCAAAGAGCTCTTTAAAATGAATATTTAAATTAAAAAAAGCAAAACGAATCGCTTTAAAACAACAATAAAAATGGGTTTACAATCTCAGTTATTCGGTTAGTATATTTATAATAATTTATTATCTTAATATTATTTTTATATTTTATATAATATATTTCAAGTTGGAAAAGCACCTAGAGATTTGAAGGAGCTATTCGAGTTTTGATCGTTTTTGCTTTCCATCCTAAAATCGCCTTGTAATTGGGCCTATATTACTACTACATTACTTCAACTAAATGTTACTCACTCCGAGATTACTACGGTATAAATACTTTAAATACTTACAAAATAATATAAAAATGCAAACGAATGAGACTGAAATTAGGAGATATAATGCGGTTAATACATGTTTGTTTCTCTTATATAGGACCGATATGTAATAAATAATCGGGATTCTAATTCAAATAAATTACAAAGATAATAATAATTTTGAAATTGGTGCAGAATCCAGTATGTAGGTGTAGATATTATTAAGTGTGTATAAATTATTAAAATTAGTTAAGAATTAGTACGATTTAGGTCACAAATTTAAAAATAAAAGTGTACTTCATTGGAATTATTTGAAATATTTGAAATATTACAAATATTCCTGTGTATAAAATTTGTTATATTCCTAAACAAAAATATAGAATAACTTCTCCCAAAATAAAATGTATATGAACTAATTAAACTATATATGAACATTATTATATTATTTAGAGATTCCAAATTCCAAATGGTTCAGTTCGCCGATTTTTATTTCCCGACAAAAGCTCAAAAATGCAATTTTTCAACATTTTTAAATAACGACAGTTAAATAATATTAAATTCTAGTGATATAATTATACTACAAGATAGTTAGAAATTTGCTTATTTTACACATCAGTAATATATGTATACAAATAATTTACGTAAAAACTTACCATTACATTTTTAAAATGCACCAACAATTTTTTTTACATTTTTGACAGAAATTGTGTGGAAAAATTTAGAAAGTGAAACTTAATATCAAATTTAACGGTATAAAAAGAATTAAAAAATATATATTATAATCGTATAGAGAATATTATTGAGATTCGATTGATATGTTATACAAAAAAAAATAACAATAACAATATATATATTTAATATAGGTTATATATATATAAATTTATTATTTTGTAACTTTTGAATGAGTAACGGTTGTGTTTTGTAAACATTTAATTTGGATAGCCCATAAGATTCTGTATAAGATACAATAATTTTATTCCATTATTATAATTTCATATACGTTAATATTCTTCGAAGGTCTAATTTTGACTAAATAATGAAAAAATTGTTATTATGACTTAATTTAGTCTTTTTTGTAGAATAAACGAAATAAATTATAATTTCGGACAATGGTTTCTAATATAGAATTTTTTGGTGATTATAATGATAACAAAATTATGACATAACAGTATTATCGTAAGTGCCGCAATGGATTTTAATAACTAAAAAAATTATAAAAATAGCGTACTAACTATTACATAATTTTGGCACATAATTATAAAAATACTTTCCGATACACATTTTAATGGTGATTACAATGGTACCAGTATTATGACATGATTATAATCGTAAATGCCAATATGAATTTAACTAAAATACGTTTTTTCTAAAAATAGCATAATTTTTTAACATGTTTCATTTTGGCGTATAATATAATAAATTTTAATATATGTATATATATAACATATTATATATTATTTTTCATAAGTATAGCATATCATTCAAATCGCCATAATGTTCTCTATACGATTATAATATTTATTTTTGTTTTAATTTTTGAACCTCCGTTGAATTTAACTTTGAGTTTCATTTTCTTAAATTTCCTTACGGCTGCGCGATTTCTGTCAAAAATTTAAAAAAATTTTTTTGGTGTATTTCAAAATTTAAATGGTAAGTTTTTACTAAAATATTCATATATATAACGAATATGTACAGAATAAGAAAATTTCTAGCTATCTTGCAGTATAATTATATCACTAGCATTTAAAATTGTTTTATAACTGTCGTTATATTAAAAAGTTAAAAAAATGACATTTTTGAGCTTTGTTGCGAAAAAAATCGTCGAACTGAACTCTCTATGACTAAAGTATAGCAGATACAGTGTTGAAAATTTTTTTTTACATTCCTCTTGTAATTTAAATTTATTACAAAAAAATGAGGAAAATTCTATTATACTTATCATACAATATAATTTTTTCCTAAATTTATCGTAAGAAAAAGGTTTTTTTCAAATTATGTCATTTTTTTTAAAAGTTTGGTAAAACTAAATATATAATCATATTTTATGAAAGACTACATTTCATGCTATCTTTCAAAATTAAAATTACAAAAATTGATTAAAAATTGGCTGAGTTATTACAAAAAAAAGATAGATTAGAATTTCATTTTTTGGTCGCAGAGCATTATTATAAAATCTCATTGAAAAAATTCCCAAAATGACCTTTTTTACCACTTTAAATGGCTATAACTTTTGATCTGGTGGACAAATTTCAAAACTAAAACCATATTTCGGATTCTGGAGGTCTGGAAATTATTTTTGTATATTAATTTCGTTAAAATGAGCAAATTAAAACATCCAACTGAACTGAGCTCTTTTGGTCTATTGTTTACTAATTTTTATATGTAGGTGGTTTACCCCGTTTAGGTGGCCAATTATATTCAAGCTTTGCCGGGATATATTCAAGGTAGATAAGAATTCCCAACGGCCTTCAAAAAACCTTATTTAACTCCAGAAAAAACTTCATTTAGCATTGTTGAATAAGTCATAAACAGCAAGACAACGTAATATGCTATTATCTGTCGCAAGGGTCAACTTGCAAACTATCGTGTGTGATACATAATCGCAGTCTTCGAAAAGTACGATTGTTGATGGGCATTAATGCAGTCAAAGGGAAATTCCCTAAAAGTTTCTCGAATAACATCTTTTAGACTTTTTTTGTTGGAGCTTTCGCTGCTACAATTTTTGGCTCTGAGCGCGTTGTCACATGTGGTCAGATCTGGGTTGCGCAGTGGCCATGGAACAGGGCCATTCTTGCCAATCCACCGATCCAGAAAGCTAACATTCAGGAACTGCCTTGTTGCGATGACAGTGTGTGTCGGTGCACCATCCTGCTGAAAATGGAGACCCGAAACATACTTTTCGCTTCTAAAGCAGGAATAAATTCAGCTCGTAACATATAGGAATCAGCTGTCACACTGCCATCAATGAAAAATGGTCCTATCAGATGTTGAGCAGACATGGCCACCCAGATCATCACTTTTGGCGGATGTTGTCTCACTTGCTCGTAAAAATGTGGGTTAGCCTTGCTCCACATGCAAGTCTGATTATATAGTCTTTGCCTTCGGAATTTACCGCACACTCATAAGTAAAAGAAAATATGATCTCGTCATCGCACATTGTCATATTTGGTCAAAATTCATGACAACAAGCAACACGTATCTCGTGGTCCTCTGGAGATAAGAATTGCACTTTTGTTGCTTTCCAACTTTTGTATCCCAAATCTTTCATAACTTTTATCATTGTCGTTCGTTTAATGTTTAAAAACTTCATTAATCATTGCAAACGAAAATCAAGCAAAAATCATTATCGATCCAAAGTCGTAGGGAATTCTTGACCACTTGATCACTCTGTATATATATATACGAATATATCTGTAGATATGAATTAATTTATCGTCATAGGCATACATTAATCAATCAATAATTATCTCAATGCTGCAGAGAAAATCAGTTTATTAAAGCCAGGAATATGTTATTAGGGGGTTTAATGGAAAAAGCTCAGTCCGAAGGAGTTTAACATTGTTCAATTTATTTAATTTCCATTCATTTTAAGTCGTTAATAATGGAATAATAATAAATTTTAAATTTTTTTAAGTAATTAAAATAACTATATTTTTGGTTTCATTTTCACTTTACAATGTATGTTTGTTTTCAAAAATATATTATCTGATATTTTTGTTAACTTTTATCTTGAATTTATTATTTTAATGTGTAGTCAAAACAGATTAAATTGATTGACATGGTGGCAATTTTTTGTTTGACAGTTGACATGAAATTAAACTTTTTTTTATAATAGAATAAAAGCTTGCTCGGTTATGAATGTGTTGTGTTCGTCAGCTTATTAAATAACTAATAATAAAATTTTAAAGCGGATATGTCGACGTGTCACGTGTTTTTCCTCGAGTTCTCGATTTAAACATATCGTAATACATATTTAAACACATTTAAATATAAGGATAGGAAAATATATGAATATAAAATACCACAGTACCTAAAAGTCGTTTTTTATATAGTTTATGCAACATTTATTCAGAACACTATTAGAAATAGAAACTGAAACATATTTTTAACAAAATATTTTTACAAAACAGAATCATTTTAAGATACTTATGTTAAATAAAATTAAAGGTCACATTTTAATACTTTATAAAATAAGCGTGCTTCTATGTTTTTATAAAAAAAAATATAATCCCTTCACCTTGTAGGTGTACATCTAAAATATATATCTATAAACATACAAAATCTTTTGCAGAATATTAATTTACGTTGGTATGCGGCAATTCAGCCTGATAATTACACCTTACGTGTATCACATGTTGAATTTTATTATCTATATTTATTTCAATTTCTTCAAGCGAATAGAGCGCTTTCTAAATAATATCTTTCTGATAGTAATAGCATAGTTGCGGGCCGTACTATGCACTTATATATACAAAACGGGTATGGAATCATTTTGAAATATCACATTTGAGACACGTACGGATAATAAAATTGAAATGCGCACGTACTTTTGGTATCAGTATCCCCTCGATTATTTGTTATTGATGGCGTTTGTCAACAAAACTACAAACACAAGGTGTCACGAGTGTATTACAACTTGTTATACATTCCCAGTCGCACTTATCACAAGCCTCATGCTATAAGACATCTCGGTATGCGTAGGGTCATAATATTTCTTTAGAGGTGCATATTTGGTGTGGACTAAGAGTATGCTAGACAGATATTTTTACAAATCTAAATATTTACGTTATTATAGTTTGGATATAATGTGTACAGCAGGATCAATCTTTTGTATAAACATAGGTAATGCCTTGAAAAGCATTCTGAGAAATAATCTAAAATAAGATTGCATAAGATTTGTATATACTGCTTATTAAACAAGCATTTCAAAATCCGATTAAGAAAGTAAAATGTCATTTGTGATACGTATTATATTTGTCGTTGATTTCATGGAAGATATTGGTAATGTATATGGATTGCATTAATTAATTTGTAATAAGTTTATCACAGATAAAATACACGTATAATAAGAATTAGCTTGAAACAATGACGCATATAACGGTGTAAATAGAAAATTGATGCTATAATTAAAATTTACGCGTGTACTATGTGAATTTTAATTATTTGTATATTTTTACTGGTACTATAAAAAGTTACCTATTGGTAAATAAAAAATAACTTTTACGGTTTCGTCGTATAATTTGTTTTATTAAAAAATATAAAGTTGTACTATTTAAAAATATATAAAATAAAATAATTTTAACAAAAGTATTAATTTTTATTGTTCATATATTAAAGTATATTGATTATGTTAAATGTAAACTATTTTTAAACGATTGTGCTCGGTTTAAGCAGCTTAGGAGTAATAAGTTAAGCAACTGTACTTTTAAATTACGTAATCAGTTTATTCGTTACAGCATTTATGAAATAAAGCTGAAACTTATAAGTTAGAATTACTCGGAACACTATATAGAAGCAAACTAGCCTAAAATTATAACAAGAACTACTTTATAAACTGAAATCGCTGCATGATCGTGTTTACATTGTATGTGTTTTGCGGAACCAAGAGCAAATAAAAATCACTCCTAGACTAGATCGATGAAATATGCTGCTCCAACTCAGATTCTAAGATCTTTTCCGCAGAGGTCCTCTGAGGAATGCAATGTTTTCCTGAATCGCGTAGTCAAAATACAAGTTTCCTGTGTTTTTTCCTGTCAATTGAGCAAGAATTTCTTGTCTAAATATAGAAAGCGAGACATCTGGTATCTAGAGGTGGTGTATCTTCTGATATACGGCCATCTTGAATGATCGAGCTAGAATGTGTGTTCATGTCAACTATTTGACTTCTCCAATGCACCGGAAAAGTGGCAGAGCTGATTTGAGTGAACATTTGATTCACAATTACAGAGTAGGCAATGTTTAAGTGGAAGGAAAGTCTCTGGAAAGTGTACACTAGACATTTACCTTTTTATTCGAAGGAGTTGAAGTCGGAAGCAGAAATATTTACTGTTTGTTGATAAAGTTCGTGTTGGTAATTGTGGGATTAAACAATTATTGAATTCAGCTATAAGCTTGCTTTTGAACAATGTTTTATACAATGCATTGTCCTTTATACAAGCCGTTCGCATTGCAGCCTCGTATCATTCAAATGATATTAAATATACATAATTTAATTATATTTGGTTCGATTTTATAATGAGCTAAGTTTGTTTCTCATGGTATCGTCTGAAAATGTCTTAGAGGTAGATTATGTAATTCCTAATCCATTTTTAACATAGACATTATGCAGACCAATGTTTTTAATGCTATACTATAATCGATGAGTGCGAAGAATTGTAATTGTAATCTACTTAAACTTTTGTACGTTTGCCCTTATTGAAATAAAATAAATAAATTCTGAAAGTAATTCAGATTCACATGGTGGTTATTTCACCAACATACTTTACACATGCGTTACCTCAATTGTTCAATCAATCGGCAAATACTTTGTTCATTCACTTCCTTGTTATCCTAAGATATTTTCTGTTTATATTATGTTTATCGGGTGATTGACATATATTATATGCATTAATAGCCTACCAAAAATACATTATATAACGTATTTTGATGTATGCGACAATGTTGTCAAGTTGTCAATTTGTCAAGTTGTTGACACACACAAATACATACGCACATATATTAATTTATAAATAGATGCATTTAAAGTAATTGAAACTAATTATATTATTCCTATATGTAGTTTATTTTGTGCAAGAATCTTTACTCTCACTATAAGTGCAATGAGTATTTTTCAAAGCGTTCAAATTATTTTATTGTAACTCATAGATATATTCTCCATTTAACAGAGTCATTGCAAATTATTGTTGCACATTTTTATGCATTTCTTCAAACTTGGCTCCAACATGAAAATATAAATATTGAAGCTAATTAATATGATACAACAATAATGTATAATTCAGACATATGTATATCTGTAGATTATAGAAATGCCGTATTAACCTCTCAAAGTACATTGCTATAGCCAATTACATGACTCGTGATATTATTATAATAAATTTGTGTGATAAAAATAGTGAATTGTGTAACTCACTGGTTAAACATGAACACGAAAAAGAAAAGTATGAATAAATGTTTTTTATTTCCTCGTTTAAGTTATAGTTAATACAGCAGCAAATTCAAGATAATCTAACTAGCTGAATACTACTTCGCACTGTGTATTTTATTTATAAAGTGCTGTACTCCTTTATAATATAATCCGGCATTATATTTTCTACTTTCTATATACATATAACTGAAATGTAAGGTAGTAATTTAAATATAATATTATTAACTAATACAGATCGCACTTAAACATTGATATACCTGTGTTAAATTTTTGTTTAGAAAATAAATTATTATTTGAAATAATATTAAGTCAAAAACGCTTAATAATATTAAAGAAAGAATTGATATACTAATCGGGTATCTAGTGTATATAGTTACAAGATACACGAATATATATACAAGAACTCTTTGAATGCAATGAATGTAATTGATGTCAGTAAATTTCGGGAAAATGAATGCATCTTTCAATTAAGCTACGTTATCTGTTATATGTGCAATTATCTTGGGTTTCAATATGCCCCAGAGAGCATTGTCACAGGATGTAAGGTCGTGACTAGGGACCAAGGTGTTGATCAAAATTTGCTAACCTATTGATCTTGAAAAGTTTCAGTAAGAACGTTTCTTGCAGTATGAGACATGTGAGCAGGTCCCCTATCTTGTTGAAAAATATTAGAGTATACCCTTATCTTGTAGAGCAGGGAAAAATTGTGACGAAGCATGTCAATACATTTTTCTGATGTAATACTTCAATGGAAGAAAAATGGACCTATCAGATACTTTGCTGACATTGCTGCCTAAACCATAACTGATGGTGGATGCAGACGCACTTGCTCATAATAATGAGGGTTTTCTTTCGACTAAAAAGAAAGCATAATGTTACCACCACGACGTTAAGTATAAACTGAACATTCATCTGAAAAAGGAGCTTGTTTTTTCTAACATTGTTGTCGTATTTATTTTTAAAATGTTTAATGATTTTTAGCCAACTCGTAAGAACTTATGACACACCCTGTATTATCAATATAAAGTAATTAAAATAATAAATCGATAAGGATGGTTAAGATTGCTTATGTTGGCTAACTCCTCAACCCACCTCTCCCGCAGATGCCAAGTCACGCGGTAGTCAATGCTGCGCCTGTTGGAACTACTTCCTTCGCCTGCTGGTGGCCTTTCGAGCGATGATTGTGCGCGGAGTCTTCATCATCTATGCTCTGGTGGCTGTCCAGCAAGTTGTCAATCTCAAGAAGCACTTGATCTACTATCTACTCCTGGGCACTGTGCTGCCGCTTTTGGTCGAGATGGTCTATGCGACCTATGGCATCGTTAAGAAGCGAAAGTCTAATCTCAAGGTGGCTAAATGGTAGGCTGACTTCTAACGCTGACAACGGTGTCATAGATAAATATACATTGAGGACCCGTGAAAAGAGATATCAAGTTTTGATAACATTTATAAGACCGAAAATTCATGTTATCAATAACAAAACTTTGTTACTATTGTAAAAGCAATATATTGAATATCACCATAGTGTTACAGTAAAATATGATTTAATCATAATGATAATAATATTGACAGACGTTTTTGAATATTTCACAATGTAAGTTATTGATCAGTAATTACTTGATGGACAATTTATCATATTAGTATCTGTAATATAGACGTAAAAACCAAACCAAACAATTTCAATTATAAAATAAATTTTTGTGTTTTACTTTATACGTAAATCTATAGAATATACATACTACGATATAAGTATACTTTAAATAAATTATATATAGCTATTTATGGAGTTATGTATTAGTTTATTATTTGTTCTTTTTGGAGTTATTAACAGTAATATATATGGTTCTAATATGCACCCATTTGTAACCATAAAGTAATTAAACACAGAAATTTTACTCTTATTGATTTTATATACATCGTGCTGGGAATTGTCGTGAATATAAAATCGTTTAATTTTAATAAATTTCATGTAAATAAGTTTTCACAAAAGTAGTATTAAATATTTTTATTAAATTAATTTTAGAGCAAATATATATTTTTATACAATTTTAATATAGGTATGTAAGTTGTCTGTAAAATATAATTTATTGCCTCTAAAACTGTTTTACCATATATACTGTTTAACCGCTGTCAGTTTTTAAAACATCATTTTGTAAAAGCTTTTGGGTATCAAAATAGTACTATTGAACTGAATAGAGAATCAATAAGACTGAATCCATGTGTCAATTACTCTATTGATGTACGTAACATACTTATTTTAGAAAAATGAATGCAGCTGTGTATCGATTGGTTCGAATAACAGTGCTACATAATATACATTTTTATATGCAAAACAAATTAAATACAAAATTGAATATAATTTTTAACACAAAAAGAAGCTTTTTGAACCCGTGTAAAAAGATTTGCTGTTGTCTTCGATTTAAATGAATTTCTTTTCTAACAATTTTCTTTGATTTCTATAACTTAGGTGGCTTATTTAACGAGTATTTAGTAACAAACTTTAAGCGAAAACTTTCAGTTTAAGTGCAGTGTTTGCTCAAAACAGTATCAAGATCAGAACAGAAAAACATTCGTTGGATTGCAGTAGTTTAAGTAACTTTCTATAACTAATTGAATAACTAAAATATGACTGGTTGAAGGCGACTGGTAGGGAATAATCCTAACAGGTTAATAAGTAGAAATCGATTTTTGCCTTATGTTACCGTGATTGCAATTATTTTGTAACTATTTATCTGATTAAACTAATGATAATTGAGATTTTAATGGATATTAAATACTGACTGACTAAAATGTTATATTCTATACATTGAATTAGTTCACAATAGAAAGAATCTCGGGATATGCTATACAATTAAATATTCATTGTTTGAAAGTACATAAAACTGTGACATAATTACATTTGAGAATACTATGTACAACATTATTGTATCAGTTACTATGTCCAAAAGTATTTATAGTTTGTAGCTTACAAACATGCCGTCTTAATAGCTAGGCAGTTATTTAAGTAACATCATATTGATAATCAACCCGTTTCCAGTGACCTTTTATTTATACGTATAACATAATTACTTGTCTGAAAAGGAAAACGTAAATTAGTCAATGCTTCATTTGCCTATTTGACCACACATTGATCTAAAATTCTGAGGCGTATTCCGATTCCTTTAATGGGTCAAATATTTCTAAATGTTCGATTTTGATGGTTGTAAATTGGAAACCGATCGAAATAATTAAACCATTTATGCAATATATAGTATGTATAAACTTTAAATTATTTAAATCAAATTGACCTTATGATCATGTTTCAATCCATTTATGTATTCCTATAATTTGGAAATACAAATTAAGGTTTTTTTAATCAACAATTCCTCTTTGTTTAAATAATTAGGCGTACATATTAATAATAAATTAACTTTCATTAGTGCGCAGGAAAGTATAAGTGCATCCATTATTAATTTGACTTAATTTAATGCATCATTTGACTAATATTATAAACACAAATTATTCTTAGCAAACTAATTTTATAACAATGCGATATTATAAATGTAAAAATACAAAAAAATTGTAAATCGGGTTTCACAATGAAATGAATGAATATAAATATCAATAATGAAATTCTCTTACTTTCAGTTGGGATATATACAGATAATCACAGCCTACTTTAGACCTTTCTGCTCAGTTCAACTAAAATGATTTAGTGTGAATCACGGCCTAAGACATTTTAACAAGTATGATCGATATAAGTGTAATTTTAAAGTCCAGACGGATTGAAAATATTATTTAGATTACAATTTGTAACTTACCTTGAAACTATAAATGAAAAAAAAACTCAATTAAAAATTCACTTTCAATGCTTTAATAAATCATTTATTCGGGATTATTATATATATTATACACATATAAAAGCAAAAATAAATACTGAAGCCTTAATAAAGATTTCGACAAGCTGGATTTGTTCATGGCTTTACTAAATGTTGATAATTGAGAATGTAAAATTATATTTTGGGAAGCGATGTGGAGTAGATTGCGGAGAAAGATGGATGGATGTGTTATGAAGATTATAGTTTAACTTTCATTTTGAGACAATACTTTCATAAAAACTTATTGTGTAAAAATAATGGGATCATTGAGCTTTTATGTACTTTCTAAAAGAAAAGAAATATTTTGTTATAAAACATAAGCTTATAAAATATAAAAGTGATGACAATTTTATAGATGAAAGTTTCACTTTTTTGCATGTATTTGTTTTTAGATTATTTAACATAATAAATGGTTCGCTATTACATTTAATAAAAAAAATATTTTTTAATACAACCAAAACATGAAGTTGTTAAATATATCGATTTCCTTTTTTCTTCTCGATGTGAATAAAGCAGAAATAATTTCTATGATTACTATAGTACATGATATAATCACTTTAAACCTTTAAATTTGAAAATTAAAGGATTACAAATATTAATGAATTATTGGGTTATTTTGATTTTATACAAAATGAACAAAAATAATTAAACAGCATAAGAAATATAAATATTTATAAAATTCATTCTGAATGATACGATTGTAACGAAAATTAATTCCACAACTATAAAGATAAAGTCATTAAATCGGCATCGATTGCTCGGAAAGATTAAACACAAAATCATAGATAAGTATAAGTTTTGGAATTTAAATTTATTGACAACAAAAATGAATTTCTCAAAGGTAATATGTACTAAGGAATAAATCAAGCTTTTTGTGTTTTTATATAAATTAATAGTTGAGTGATTCATTTATAAAAAATATATTGATGCCCATTAACATCGCTTTACCTAATTATTAAATAAAATACGTTAACAAATTATATTGAGCCATATTTTACTTTCAATACATATATACAAATATGAATTTATGTATAAGATTAGTGAATTCTTCAAAAATATCGGATTTTCATATGTACATTTCTTCGAGAATTATTGAATATACTATTACCTACGTGTAATAAAATTAAAAAATATTTTAAGGTAAAGTTATTGAGCAATGTAAACATTATTGATTACAGCATCCACTCTTATAAGGAAAGTTGATAGATGTGATGTATTTTGGTTATTATGTTGGAGTTTTTTGTACAATAGATTTTACTGTAAAAGTATTCTATTTGAAACACAAATTCAAAGGTTTGAATGTTCGCTATTGATTTTTTCAAATTTTAAATGAGCATGAATAATATTACTAAATTACTAAATTAAAGAAAAATATATCACACCACATAGGTATAAATATATTATTAGTAACTTTGAAATTATGACTGAAGCCAAATTTATATTCTTTGTACAGAATATTTTAGCGAGATAAAAATTTTGTGTATAAGTTTTAGTGATGTAAGATATAATAATAAAAATTACTATAAATATAAAAATTTGTAAGATTTTTGGAATACAAGATTTAAAAAAATCTAAAATGTCAAGTTTTAAAAATTGATTTATTTTATTATAAAATTTCAGGGAGAAAATGGAAAAAATAGTTTAAACGTTTTTATCAAGAACTATTATTAGCAGCGGTCTTTATTAGCCATGACCCCTCGCACTGGTTCTAGATTTTAACTTTTATTAACGCCTCGCATCGCGTCGCACGTGATTGGTGCAGACTAACCTTAACAATGATTAATTCATAAAATTTATTATGTCCTAATATAGACTTAAGAGCACCTTATCATAAGCTTGAAATCATTACTATAATTTCGAGTCATATTAACTATGCAAACACTTTTTAGGAACACCAATCGCCTAGAAAATCATCGTTTATTACCCAAAGCTAGTTATAGCTTCAGATACATTTTGTAAATCACAATTATATTAAATGTACACTTGAATATATCTGCACAATTATTCTAAAGTCATGCGTGGGACTTCAGTAACTTTATCTTTTACAAAGTCTTCAAGAAACAGAAGCTATAAAGGGTCGATAGTGTGTTAAATCTTCGTGTATTCACCTTCTTTCCAGGTTCTCTCCGACCGTATTTCTCTTTCTCTGCTGCGCCTGTCCTCCAATCTGGATCTTTGAGATCCACCTCTTTCATCAAATCAACGAGAACGCCACTTTCGCTCCCTCTCTCTCCCTCCCATCCTCCCAATCGGACGCCTTTCGCTACAATCATCCTGGCATGGCACCACTTAGTAGACAGCCGCTGTACCTCCCAAGTGTTGTCACCAGACTACCAGCCATCACTACCGCCTCCAAGACGATCTCGACAGGGTTTTATAAAGATAGCGAGGTGTGGACTGTTTAGGTGTCTGTTAACTAAATAATACATTTAATTGAAATGGAGACTATACATAATAACTTGGTTATAATATAGTGATATAGGTTAGCTGATTGAAAAGTTTCAAAAGGGAATAAAACAGAAAAAATAATATTCATGTTTGTTGAGAAACAATGACACGTTTTGCAGAATATTTTCTTTCTCCTCAGTTGGTACATAAAATAAATTACAAAAAGAGGAAAATATTGTAGCATTTTATGATATTAATTTTGTAATTTATTAGATACCTGTTAACTGAGGAGGCTGAAAGTCTTTGACAAAACGCGTCTATGTTTATCAGTCAGCATGAATATTATATTTCTATATGTAACAGTTTAACTTTGTTAAGTAGCCCTAAATATATTGAAATCTTCTCTTTTAGCAGAAAACCCTTTAAGATATATTCCACTCAAGATTAGGAAACTAAATTAACATAGTAAGTTATGTATAGAGGAATGTTTATTATTACATACATTCATTATTAAAAAGTTTAAGAATGATGTCTAATCAAGTTCTATATTACTGATTTTAAAGCGGAGTTGATTTGTGTTATGCAATTTAACATTTTTAACAAAAGATACTGGTAGTTTTTAAATTATTTTATGCAATTATATGCAGCTGAAAGTGCATAAATATAGGCTTTCTGAAAATATTAAATTAAGTATATCTTAAAAGGGATATTTACATTTACATTTTAATTATACTTATATTTTCACATCTATTAATAAGCACAACTTTATTATGTGGATAATGTCAACTCAATTTTAGACCACGGAATCGCCCCCAGATACCCCAGAAAGCAGTGAAGAAGGCTTCAACAGCACTTCTGTTTATTCCAATTCGAATTCGTCAACTGAATTAAATGAAAATCTGGTTCGTATAACCTCCCCAAATTATATTGTATCGTATTATACGCCAATATACACCAATTATGCTTCAATATTATGTATTTACCCTTTATATATTATCAATATTAATCAATTATAATTATAATTGATTACACTTAAACTGAAATGGCAATTTTTGATGATATACATAATACCATGAATTAACTTTAATGGCTGTACAAATTTAAACAATACAATCAATTTGATGAAAATATACCTATATTTACATACATCTCACTATAATCGGGTTTATCAGTAACTCCCTCTATAACCAAGATTATACACTCATAGAATTCCAGATGACAATTCCATAAATTCGTGCTTAAATAGGAAACTAATATCAAAATAATGCAGTACATTATAAAATAACCTTAATTTGGATGAGTTTGAATAAACATACGCATAGAGTAAATAATTCATGCTCAAAATAATTTCATTTCAATATTTAATACTCAATATTATTCCTTTTACTATACTTTCATAAAGAATTTTGTAAAAATAACAAGTTTAATATAATTTTTAGTTTCACAAATTGTAACAATATCTGTAATAATTATAATTTGTTTATAGATTTAATTGTTTCAAAGCAATTGGCACACATTTTACTATTTGGAAATATAATTAACTAGTTGTGATATGGGCTTGGTTGTTATACATATAAACTAAACAACTAAAAGTTATATACATCCAACAGTTTGTTGGAGTTCCGCAGGCATTCAAATTATATATTTATTTCTGAATATCCACAACTTTTACAATGTTGTTACACTTTCAACTGGTTACATGTTTTGTATATGTAAGAATATATTTAATGTACTAATATCCATAACTTGATTTATAAATTAGTATAATACACTACAACAGCGCAAAATTATTCCCCCCACCCCCTCCTCCTTATCCACTAAATTGGATGCTTCGGAAATGTTCACAGTAAATGGGATTAAATGAGATGCCAAACTCCAAACTCCAAAAAACAAGTATACGCAACATACAGATACATAAACTGAACAGGCGAGTGGAACAATGAACAAATACATTAATACAATTACGCAATTAGATAGATAAACATAACATACAAGGTCGCCAGAAATGCTGCAATGTGCTAAACTGCTAAGAATATGTGGTAAGACACTGGTGTACTCAGCTTTATCAGTAAACTTCATATTTTGAGCAAAGTAGTAAACATTTAAAGATACAGTTTTCTGTATCTTATCTGATTATAATTAATAGATATTAATTGATTACAAACTATAACTGTAACACCTGTTCTCTAAAAGGGATGATTTCAGTAGAAATAGTAATATGGATGAAAGTACACTATGTTATATGCATCTGGTTTATTTTTAGTTTTTTTAGCATGTCCGATCTAGACTAAGTTGGGTTTCATTTCAATGGTATTTCAACGACAAATCTTGTGACGGCATTAGCTTTTTCAGATTCTATTCCACTTTTAATTTAAACATATTATTGCTTGTAAACATTTTTTTTAAAACCACAATTGACAAGTGAATAAATGGTGTGACAATACTGAGTATGGTCAGCAGATATTAATATTCTGTCTGGGCTTAATCTAAATGAACAATTATTGCAAATGAAAACTATACTAAGTGCGAAATTATTACTATATATAACATATATGCATAGCTGTAGGAATTTCAGCTTACATATGTGAGCATATTCATTGAAAATATTATAAACTTAATTAATCAGTCCATTTTTATGTTCAAGATATATTGTCTCATCCCTATAATTCATTCAGCGAATTTTAAATAAAATGATTTCCTTTTATCTGCGAGCTATCTTGCATTATCATATTTAATTCATAGGGCGATTGTTGCGGTGTTAGTTGTTTAAAAATATGACAAAAACACTTTTTTAATGAATCAGACATTAAAAAATCAAACGCCGCCACAACATGAACAATTGTAATAACATTCGAATGATAGAAAATTTGGCACAATAAAAAATGATTTAAGTTTACAAAATTGTTCATGTATATACATGGTAATGATATGAAGAATGTTTTTCTTATTGATCATTCATGTAGAGGGATGTCAATTATCGTCAGCTGAAAACTGATGTAGTTTAATAAATTTCATATGAATAGGACTATCAAATATACTGCTTTTATAAAAACCACTTAAAGATCAATAATGATAATGAAGCATTTAAAATCTGCACAAAATATTAAAATATTAAATTAATTATGTTAGTGCTGAAAATAGTCGCACTCTTAATATAAATATGAATTTATCAATATTTTGAAATGATAACAAATAAAGATTTGGTAGTGTTAAGCTACATATTTAACAAATTAATTGATTGATAAATCCATATTTACTTACTATTTGGTATTATTTATTATTAATTTACAATTATTTGGTATGTGTTTTGGCAAATTTATGAAACTTGATCAGATATAATAGTTAAAAATAATATTGAATATTATAAAATATGATAAATTGCATTAAACTATACTAGAGTATTTATAATTAATTATAATTTATAATTAGTGAGTTAGTTAATTTGTCGCTAATGGCTTAAACTATAAATCAGTCGATAATTTATTCAAATGCTAATCAATTTGTTACAGTGAGAAGTATGTAGAGGAGTTCTAACTATAGCAACCTTCGGATTTGAAGGCAGGAACCAAATACATTTGACTACCACGATTTATAATTCATATAATCTATTACTATTACTAACTTGGAATGGCACAAATGTTGAGGTTGAAATCTTACAGAATTACTTGTGTTAATGTATACTTATAGTATACCTGCTATACTTTATTATGAATTTATTATTATTATATCTGGAAAGCAAATTCCCCTGACATATTTTGGGTATAATTTAATCTTAAGATTTTTCGAAAACAATTTTAATCTAATATCTTTTTTTTAGAATTTATTCTAGGCCTAGAAGATCATATTTTAAGATTTATCATTTTTTAATGAATAATAATTTTCTATTTTTAAATATTATATATTATAGTTATACATTTTCATATAATATAAATTAAACATAATAGCTCATTAAGAAATTATTACTCTCGTATACATTTAATTGTTTAACTTTATTATAAATATAATGTATATCTATAATTATTATATATTTTTTCTAAAATGTGTAAACGTGTTTATAAAATATTGCAGGTTGAAAGTATAATACTATTTTACACGTTTAATATATCAATGAAAAAGCAACTTTTCAGGCTAATGAAAACTTCAGGCTACTTATTTCTTAGTTTATTCTTATAGTTATCTATATGTATACTGAGCCTAAGTATTTTTGTGATTCTTTTTGGGGCTACATTCTACAAGTAGCATATTGACAGTATATATATATATTTTAAATGTAAACTTAGATTGTCAGCTTATGTCGTATTCAGGTTTTACTTACATTTTCAAAAATGACTGTAAGTATATAATCATACTGGTTCAACGACTTTAAAAGTGTGCCAAATATATATTAACCGTTCTCCTTTTATCTACCTTTTAAGTAATCACCATAACCATGTTTTTAATGTAAATAAATAGAGACACGTTTGTATTATATGTATAATATAGATTCAATGTTTACTAATGAATATAAACCAAAAGATATATTTTTTATAATTCATTGACTTAAAATAATTTCTATGAAAATCTGATGTTAATAGTTTTCTTGATGTAACAAAATTGATATACTTATTCAATATAATTTTTATTTGATACTATTCAATTGAAATTATTTTCTATAAAATGCTAGATCCTATTGATTTTGTAATGTACCGTAATTTGGGGTAACTTGTAACACTTTTTTAAGTTATTTTAATATTCCTGAGAAAATGGGTATGTTGAATATTAAATTGCATTGTTATGAACTGCAGGATTTATGGGTTTAATAAATCCATAAACTTATATGAATGATTAAAATTATTTGAAACAATGATATGGGTCCGAAACTAAGGTATCTAAAACATGCCACGAAACGGGGTAACTTGTAACACACCATTTTATTAAAACACAACTTTCTATTTTTCAGAAAAATGCAAAACTGACAATTAAAAGTATCATTAATTACACAAAATACCTATAGGTTAGCAATTATAATGCGGAATCTCATATTAGGTACATTAGAAATATCCAAATTCTGTTTTTTTTTACTTAAAATTTAGGAAGAAAGTTCACAGACATAATGTAAATCCTCTGAATCATCGGTACATATGCCACAAATCCACTTATGACATCGGGTGCATTGTAGCCAATTTGGACACTGGTAGATATTATAATCTGTCAAACAGATAGCACAGGCGTCGTCTGTTCTTTGATGTGGACGCCTCTCTGGATTGCTGGGTAACTGTTTTCTTTAATGTAGACGCCTCTCTGGATGGCTGGGTGGGGTGTTTCTTTGAAGCAGAGGCTGGATTGCTGGGTGGCGGTGCTGCTATTTGACGCGGGATTGTTAGGGATCACAGACAAGTTTGTTCCTGGCACAATTTTGCGGCCTCGTGGTTTTTTTGTATCCTTTTGTCCTCGTTTGTCAGAAAACATTTCAATGATGGTTGCATCTAGATTTCGCCCAATATCCTGCTGTGATGCAGAAGATGCTGTTCCGGACAAAAGTTTAAGAGGCTCCTCCACATTTCTAGGATAAATTCCACATGCACGAAAGCCAGATACTATACTATTACTTCCACCACATGTGTCCGACTTCTGAAACAATTGGCTCAGCATAATGAGAAAAGATTCTTTTGGAATGCTTCCTCTGCTCTCCAATTACTTAGGATTTGTCTCAATAAAATTTCAGTGAGCGAAAGTATACCACGTCTAATGGCTGAATTATGTTTGTAGCATTTTCTGGTAATGCTGTAAAGTAAATGTCACTTTTTCGGGCGAGAGAAATTACTTTGACAGAAAAATATGAGGATTGCTGGTCTCCCATTAACAGTTTCTTACAAGGCGCACGATTTGCAAACGGAATAAAACATTTTTCAAACCATTCCTCAAACTGTGGTTGTTCGAACCATCCTGAAGATGTACAACAGTATCTCGCACCACTGGGCCCTCCTTCTGCCCAGCCTTGATAAAGGTTTTTAGATTTATAGACTACAAACGGAGGAACTAATTTGTCGGCGTTATTAGCAGATATCTATCGATTTTATGATTTGTTACAAGTTACCCCATATTATGTTATAAGCTACTCCAAACTACGGTACCTACTTATGGAATAAATTAACTTAAGAGTAATGTAAATATTCATACAATTTTGTCCCTTTAAACAGGATAATGTAATAGTAAAATGAAAGACACTATTTAAAAGCTATCAGTTATTTAAAGTAATTATTTCGATAATTTCAAAACAACTGTTATTTTCTGTATAAACTAAAATTATTATTAGCACTGTGTTAACCTATACATTTCATACATGAGTAATTAAGTCTTTTGCATTAATAATATGGGTGTAATTGCACGTTAATTAGTCATTTCATTTCGTAAGAATCTATAAATATAATTTGTAAATGAGTTCCAATTCCAATATTCTCCAAAAATGAAATAGACTAGACACATTTATTTATTTTAGATTGCATGAAGACTGTCTAATTTTCAAATTTATTAGTAAAACATAGAATGTTTAGTTTACAATAGAAATTTAACTTCATTAAAGTATTAAGTAACATAAAATATGGACTTGTTAAATTTATTAGAGAAAGAGCCAATTCGAAGGGTTTATCAGTCATATTCGATTCAATGGGAGAATACACAAATAAAGAGTTGTTCTGTAGATTTCGTTTCGATGCTGACGCCATATGGCAAATTACACCAATGCAAGTGGCCAACCCATACCTCCACATATTCAAGTGTGTGCTTCATTTTTAATAATACTGAATATGGAAATAACACTTTCTAAGATTTTGAATGTTGTAATTCAAATGTCAGCTCAATAGATATTGTTTTTCATTGATTTTTATTAATTAAACCAATCTACTATTAGAACGAAGTGAAGAATACGATTTTAAAATTAGAACAGTCTAATCTAACCGCAATAGTGTAGTAAAGTCTAAAATATTAGATTCGTTAAGACTAATCTGGAGAATACGGACGCTGATATTAGACTAAATATATGAAGGCGTCATTTAACTTACTATCAGCGCCAGTACCTACCTAGTATAGTTATTTTGATATAAAATTCTAAAGGAAGGGAAGATTAACTATTGACAGTGTTGTAGATGTATTTATATTGATAAATATTGACATTGGGTAGTTGACCAATATGTACATGTAATCTGTTTAACAATCGTTTTATGGTCCTCAAAGTTAATCGAGTAATCAATAATATTGATAGATACATATAAAATTAATGTAAACGGTGTCATTTCATGTAATAAAGAACTTAATTATAATTGAATTTCTAGCATTACCAATAAAATGTTAACTGTCAATCGAATTCTGCGAGTGATTAAAGCATAAATGTATTTTACTTTCGATATTTAACTGAAGTTTTGTATTAAATGTATGTTATATGAAGATATATCTTCCACCTTACAAATATAACATTTAAAAGCTGTATAAATTTGTTTTAAACATTACATTAATGAAATAAGTATTTTTGTAATACTAATATTTGTATGTTATCTTGGCCTTTAATTGGTAATATTTATGTTTTACACTTTGAAATAATCTAAAATTTCCTTTCTAAAATTTAATGTTCTATTATAATTTTAAGCTCTTATACGTAGGCACGATACATTTTTTAAAACTCGTATATATGTATATTAACTTCTATTAAATATATATATATGTGTCCCTTAAAAAAGACTTAATTAAAAAGAGGCATCGATTATATTTCTACTTATTTGCAAAAAGTTATTAAAACGTGTATTAAAGAAGGTCTCCCATGTAGAAGGAGAGTTGTGAGATTAATTGGGTATAATCGTAGAGTTATATTAAGTGTATTTATGTAATTACTTTAAATAACATCATAATTCACTCTAAATTCTGGATGCCTTAATGCACACTTTCCTCTTATCACGTTCCGTACATTTAGTTGGAAGTGACGGTAACAGAGGAGCCAATATCGATCGATGTCACAGAATTCAGGAGTACACCAACGTCGACGAAACCTGGCGTAATAAAGGTAGACTTGGGATAACATTCCTACATGTTTAATTGAAGTAATATATAGCAAGGACTTCTACTTGGGAAGCCTTATAATCTATATTATAGATTAAGCAATTGGTAATTTTTTTATTTTTAATCGGAGACATACATCACTACGTTAATTCTTCTTTTACTGAATTTATACCGCTATTTTTTAGTACCTAATTACAATATTTTCATTTTGAAAAAATAATTACTGAATAAAATAGTCACAGTTAAAATAATGCAAGTTTCAGTTTTATAAAAATTTAATTTCATAATTACCCTATGATGTCCACAAAGAACAAAAATAACCATAAAAATGAACAAATTCCAAAAGAAAAACCTTTTCTGATAAATATATATGCTCAATGTATTTTTTAGTTTACATGATCGTGCCATTGTCAAATGATGATTGCTTTTAAAATATATTTTTTAAACTAAATAAATTTGGTACACAAATGAGGGTATATATACTTTAGATAGAATAGTTTAACTTATTCTAAAATAAAGTATGTATGCATTATCTGATTCCTAAAAGTTTTCTCTGGTTTTCCAGGTGAACGTAACGGGAAAGAAGTTCGATATTAACGAGGTAAATTGTTCAACAGATGCATCCGGCGTCAATCGTTTCCCATTTGAATGATATCTCGAATTTAATCGTTGATGTTGAATACATTTTGTTTTATTATATGTTCATCTCGTCTGTTTTGAATAGAAAATTACTTTTCTTTTTTTTTATGTTCAAATATTTCTCCATGTTGGAGAGTATATATATATTTGTGTAGGCTTGTAAAATAGTGTGCAATTTCAAATATGCATTATGACTAAAATTAATATACACTTTATATTTAGTTAATTTAAAATAAGTTTAATATTGTTTCTATTTAATATTGATGCGCATCTATATTTTAATTAAGTTCTGATATCCGTACTAATTTATGTTAAGCGATTATTCCAAAAAGTTTGTAAGCATACTTTAGTATAATTTTTCCGAGATATTTATTAGCAAACACTCTATTTTATATGATTTCTTAACATTTAAAGTGACCTTTAAAAATATTGCCTGTAGTTCCCAGAAATATATATGTATCTACTATCAAATTTCTACTAATTTGAGTAAAAATTAGTTATGGATTCATTTGACTTCTGAATTTATTTTAAATACATTTTGTCGTTTAATTAGGACAATCTTATACATATATATAATATACCTCAAAACTGTAGCTTTAAATTAATAATTAAAATTGTTTCTCTATATACCTCGCTATTCAAATCCTAATTTTTTTTAAATAATTTGTATTAATATCAGTTTAATTTACAATTTGCCTAAATTTCTATGATAGACAAATATAAATGTATCATATAATAATAAAATATACCTACAATTTTGATTATTTAATAAAAAATAATAAGTATGTATTCATATTAATTTATTATGATTTAAATTGACAAAAATATATAATTATAATATATATAATTATCATTGCATGTGTTGATATGTTTATCACTAATGCATAAAATTCAAACTTTTCTACTTAGTGCAATGGCTAAAACCAATAAATAGAAAGGATTGCATATGAAATTAGCTTAACTGTTTAACTATTATCTTTTTAACTAAGAAGCAGATAATCTTGACAGTAGAATAGTTTTGAGGCAATTACAGGCTATCAAAACATTTGATTTGTCATAACTTACTCTCTTACCATATCTGACCTTAGCATTTAAGGCCAAATATTAACACTTTAAAAAATAACGCCTACTTACACATTTTTTTACGCCTCCAGGCGATTTTAAAGTTTCAAGGTCATTGGTTCCTTAGTTACCGAGGCAGTGTCGCTTGAAATATATACATGCACAAAATAATCTATCCTGCGTAAAGCTTTCTTTAATTTATATGTTGAAGAAACACATGAGACATGAAACTATTAAACTATGTATTATATTACGTATGCATACACACAATTTGTTTGAAAAGCAAAATGCCTTTATTAATACTAATAAATATTAAAGCTTTTGCTTGCCATTACTTCCATTAGGGGATAGGGATAAGTAGTAACATGGAATACCTATGTCTCTTCTTTATCACCAAATCTTCTAGCAATTACTTTAACATTCGGATCGATTTTTTTCATTAATAGCTATTTGTTATTTGATTACAAGATAATTTTATCTTCAATACGGGACTAGAAAGTCAGTAATCGCATATTATTAACAATTCCCTTTTTTTGGCAACCGTTGGTGAAATCTTTTCCAAAATATGCACTAATTTGACATACATTTTTGGACAAACTTTTGTTGAGTAATACGGAAATTGCTGGAAACGACATTTTTATCAATAGCATTGAACATCCAGGTAATTCCATTTTATAAAATGTTGATTTTTTTTAATATGCATATATTTACTATGTATAAAAATGTCGATAATAATTGTTTTATATAATTTTTCGATGTTCCAGTTATGGACAGTAAATTTAGAAACATACAGTATATTTAATTTTTATCTTGTAAAATTGTAAAAACAATTTAATTAGAAGAGAAAACAATATTGGATATTCAGTATATATTTAAACTCATAATATAAAATAAATATTGGAAGGTATTTTATTCATTTAATAAGGAAGGATAAGAGTATACAAGTAAAAAACAAAATGATACAAAAGCTGAAGATCAGTGTTTTACAAAAATATAACGAATGAATGTCTAAATAAACAGTAGTTTTATTTTTTTTATATATTAGAAAGCTCCTAACACTTTTTATTCATAAGTGACACATTTATTATAAGGATAAACAAAACTACAGCTTTTTCTGTAGCAGAATTATCCTTTTTAATTTGGGCATTAATATACCCTTCGTTGACACATTCCTTACATGTTCCAGCGACACAGAGACCCATGCAGCACTGGAAATGTTGCCCGCACATTTCTCCATAACCACTTTGACATGGTACTATAGGCAGTACAGGATGACGAGAGAAGCGTATTGCTAGGTACACTTGAGTAGGTAGTCTTATAACTAGATAGCTTAACCTAGCTCCCTTAACATTCCTTGACCGGCATGAAATTAGATATGTAATAAATTAAAAGTCATCTATATGTTAGTTAGTCAACAATTTGACCTATCAAAATGAATGGAGATCTAAAACTCAGGGCCTTTAAAATGTCCTGTTTCTATTAATATACTTTAAATCCCTTACTTTTTAAATCATTCATTCAATCAATCACAATTCATGCTACTCCACCCGAATTAGATAATCGAGACTTTCAGCAGCGTCCCCGCCGACGATAGAGTCCGTATTCTAGAACAAATCCTTCTGCTGGCACTCATTTTTGGTCGCTGGCTTCTTCCACGAGGGGGCATCACTCGGGACCAACTCTCTCAACTCTTGCTCGTTAATATCGGCATGGCTGCCGACATCCTGGAGCTCTTTGAGGCTTTCAAGGAACGCATTGTTCGTGAACATTGGACCCTCACCGTTATCATTTTGACTCTCTGGCAGGCAAGTCTCATGCAATTCTCACTCACAAAGACGGCGACAAAAGCGCGCAAGATTCGACCCGGCTTTTCCTCATCGGCTCACGTGCATCGGGGTTCGAGCAAGTGTATCTTCTGTGAGACGGAGCTGTGGGCCATCTGCACGGCACTCATGCTCCAAGATGTTCCCTTCTTTACACTGCGCATGACTCTAATCTTTCGCTACAGCGTCATTTCGTACTCGAACTACTTCTTTACTTCGAAGAATACACTTGTGATTTTGCTGCAGTTGTTTCGTTCGGGGGTAATTGTCTCGGAACATATGAAAGCAATGCGGGCTGCGGCTGCAGAGGAGGACGATGAATCTCCGCATCCTTCTACAACCGGGGGTGGAAATGCTGTTGGAGGGTTTGAGTTGATTCAGGGTGGGAACATAAACAACAGCTGCCTACCTTCGCCTCAACTCTCCCCTACACTCATCACTATGAGTCGCAACTCGCATCTTAACATGCCACCTTCCCCCTCGGGTTCCGATCCTCCACGGTATCGATTCCGGGGCGGCTACTGGGTTGGAAACCCAACTGGGCATTCCTCGCCTTCGCCCCCAGTTGCGGGACAAAGGACCTTGTTGGTATCCCAGCAACAACTTCCAGGAAAGAGCAGTGATTGTCAGGCTACAATTGTGTCGAATGAGGAGCCACGTGCACAAAAAAAGACTGTTCAACTTCTCCTGCCGGATTTCGAGTCGGATTTGGAGAGTACGGGTAGTCCGCCAAGTAACCATCGTACTATTGTAATCGATCCGTCCATCAAGGCTCCGGTTATGTCTCTTGGAGAGGACATGTTGTGATGGTGTAAAATCTTAAATTGACTAGTTTTTATTCCAAATTGATTGATCTCTTATTAACAAAAGTATTTGTATTTTATGACATCTAAATTAGTTTTAATAGTTGTTAAACTGTTTGTTGTGATAATAACAATTTATACTGCTATGCGAATAATTTTTCAGGTGTAATACGAGAATAGTCCTCACTCAAATTTGGAGGAAGTCATCCACCTATATTTATTTAAATATGTCCTCAATATCGTTTCCTTCTGAGTCTTAAACTCATTGGGTTAGAACTTGTGCTCTACGCAACTTTTCACATTCGGCTAATATGATTTTTTAGATAATCGATTTTTGAAACTATTTATGAGTATGTAATAATGTGAATACCTACACTTTACACATGTATACCTAAATATCACATGTTACATGTCAATATTATGCATATTACAACATTATATTCTGAAAATCATATATACCATATTATATACTTCCGATGTAAATAGAAAAGAAAAGATATTCCCATTACAATAAAAATATATTTACTGAGAAATATAAACTAAGGTGAACTATATCAATTTTATTCAGTAAAACCAATAATTTATTTTTAGTTAACATTATAAAGACAGAACAGATAACTACATTTTATTTTGTTTTGATCTAAGTTACTAAGTTATGCATCGATTTAATTGTATCTTAATGTATGTTCTATTTATTGTGTAACACGTAAACTAATGTAAATACATTATAGAATGTTTAATTATTATAATTGATGTTTAAATCATTGTGTTCCACACCCAGGTTCTCGTAAATTTCAGAAATAGTTTTTAGCGTTGTCAGGACAACTCAATGATTGTTAAGATACATTTTTCACTATTGTGAAAATTGATGTATTTACGTTTTTATGGATTGCATGTTTTGAACTGCTTGGATTCGGATATTAAGACAGATTTTGCTGTTTATAGCATCCATTTGTCATAGTATGGAGGGTCAGTCATAGTAATGGTCATTAGTTGCGAAATATAAATAAAGCCAAAGCGAATAGTAATTATAAAAAGTAGCAAATAATTTTCGTAAATTTTCATAAATTTATTAAAATTTTCAATATTAAAAACGACAAATTTGTTACTACTGTTAATTTACAAGTAATAAAAATTAATCTTTTAATAAAATAATTTGTTAAAAGTTAGTTAGGTTTAACTATGTATTTCCTTGGAAGAGTTTCTAAAAATCTCTAAAAATGACTTTTATAGCACATAAATCTGAGTCTGAGTTAGATCTATATTCTAATAACCAAAAAGACATTTTCTAGAAATGCCTATATCTTTATATGTAGATTGTGTAATTATTCTCCAAATATTTAATCTTTACTATTACAGGGTGCATTGTTTGTGTCAAAAATTATAGTCTTCATTAGTATGTGTAATTATTACTGTAGTTATAGACATGAATTTATCAAAACCTTTATATATTATTATTCATAAATATGTGCAGGTGTGTGTGTGACCTATTTTCCTGAAATTTTTTAGCAGAATGTGTTCATGTATTGTTTATAAAATAATAAAAATCAATTTATACTAAACTAAATCACTAAATCACTAAAAAAACCAATTGATTAGAATTCGAAATGTTAACTCTAGTTTGATCAGTTCGTCGTTAGAGCTTGATTAATAATCCATTTCGATGAGTGTAGTGTTGTTTGTAAAAAATGTTGTTTCCCCTAGAGGCTAATTCCATCGTAAATTATTGCAGCATAATCTGCGGACCATATTATCATCATATTGCTTCAATATATATTTAGAAAATTCAGTTCATCTCGTAATATTAAAACTAATAATACCTTTTCAATTAAAACTAGAAACGAAATTTGAAATCTAACATCGTAACGTGTATTGTACAAAATTCAAATGCTAATTTAATTTTTTATAGTATATGAAACAATTTCGAAATTCAGTTAAATGAACTTCATAAACAGAATGGCGCTTTTATTAAAGTAGGATGAAACTCAGTATAGGAATGATTTCTTTAACATCATTGTAAACTGTATTTACTCGTATAGCAACTTTAATACCACAGAGTAATATATTATTACACAGTCGTGGGAAAATGCCATGAAAGTGACCGTCACAACATTCCAGCTTGAGATACATACTTACCAATCAATGGAATGAAAACAAACTCGACCGAAATGATAGTAAACTAAAATAAGAAGAAATACACAAGCATGTTGTGCTAAATTATGAATTAATTTATAGAAAATGAAATGTAAAACTAACCACAAAATATTCTTAACCCGCGACGTTAAACATTTTTACGACTTCCTTGCCGGAAGGGTTCAGATTTGTCCCCACAAAAAATGTGGACAATATTTTATCTGTTTCGAAATATTTCATATTATCCAACGCTCCAAAAAATGTTAACAACCCTTCGCTCGATCTACCTATAGACAGAATTCTTTTTATCCTAATATCACCACCATCATAAATCAGTAAGCGTTTCTTTTTTTCCCTTACATGTCTATGTTTATATTCAAATGTTTTTTCTATACACATTTGTTATATACTATAATTGCTGATTTCCAATTCTTGTATAATTGTCATCATCATATACATAAACTGTTAAACTTTAGCCTATGTATATACTTATATCTTATTTGTACATATCGAAAGTAGCTATCGTCTACTTTCTACCCTCTATATTACACTCCATTGCTGTACAAGATTTCTATTAATGTACTTTGA
>JAYRBW010011787.1:0-13255 GCA_036023295.1 Invenusta paracnida
AGTTTACACTTCCAATTGAAATTACATTACATGTGTAAAATCACATGCACCAGTAACACGAAAAACCTTAGAATAAGCTTCATATCTAAATAAAAAGCCATTAATAGAGCAATAAATATTATTTCAAATGATTGAAAAATCAACGACTTTAGTAATATTATTTATCAAAAATTAGATATAAAATAAATAGACAACACATATATACAAAATACTGCTGAAATTTAATAGACGATGGCTCTTTTTAGTTCTGTTAATGAAAAATATTCAATTAAATGTGTAATATAAAATTATTAAATTCACTACTTTTTATATATCACAAGACTCAGCGGAATTCTAATATTCTATACATAACATCTTACAATACCAATTAAATAAAAGTATGAGACAATAGTTTAATATAATAGTAATGCAAAATAGTGTATAAATAAAATGTAATATATGTAATACAAAAAAATATTTAATTATTTAGTTTATTAATTTTTCTCATCGATGGAGATTGCAAAGCTACTATGGCTAACTCAGATGCCTTTCGAGAATTTTTATTAGATACTAAAGATGTACTAGGCACTGACTTCGTGACCTCTGTCTCTCGACGAACAAACCCTTTATAAAAAATATTCACTAATCGACGAGAAATCGAAGACAATTTACCTTTGAAATCAATGGGATACGAATCGCCGAGGCACACGAAGTAGCGATGAAACCGATTAGAACAATGTGCAGATTGATGGGATGACTGGGATGTCAACTCAAGGAACACGAAGTAACAGGATCGGGCAAAACTATAAAGTTCAGGAGCAGGATAACATAATGACCCTCGTGTTACTTGAGTGACAAAATCGGAGTGTGGAATATCGGTGGGTGGTGTGGCGAGGAAGAGAACTTTTTCCTTGAACGAAATATAGCCACAACAAAAGTAGAGGGCGGCAGATAAGTCTGGGGATAGCTCTTCGGTCACAATCAACCCATCATCCAGAGTTAGAAGCTCTTCATCTTTGAATTCAGACGTACAACATTCCAGTTGTTGATGGTCCTGTTGATACCGTTCTGTGTCCGCATTGAGGCGATCAAAAAGCTTCAGGCGTTGAAGTTGCAGACTGGAGAGAATTTGTTCGACCGCGATAAAGTAGTTCCCCCCACTGAGTTGCCTGGAAAAATACAGTTTAGAATATTAAAATATTAAACCATAAATTGTATAAGTAGCCTACAAAAACTTTTTTAAATTGTGTGTGATTTAGGACGTGTAAACTTCAAAATATACCTTTATTTATATTTATAAATCGTCATCCCACACATATCGAAATCATATATATACACATATATTCTAAAAATTCTATTAAAAATTTGACCTTATTAATGATAATTAAATATAAAAAACGGTCAGAATTTAACATAAATTTATAATATAATTAATTTCTAATCATTATAATTTCCTAAATTTACGGTAAGGAACAAAAAAGTAAGTAATAATAAGATAGTATATTGTGAATCAAAAAGTAGATCTTTGCCTAAGCGTCAAAGAAGTAACTTCCAAGTACTCACTACCTAGTGTCTACTTGATTGGTATGCATAAAAAGTAACTTTCAAAAGTTAATACTAAATATACCTCAGTACCATTTATATTTCCAGTTTGTGATTTATGTCTATGTTCAAATTAATTTCAAACGAGTACTTTATATCAACTACATTTACATACATAGCGCCACTGGATCACGAGTCATTCTAGCATTGTATACTAATTGTTACCACACTTAAATTGTCTAACAGGAGATCTATTTTTAGACAATCCAAGTGCACAAAAATCTGGAAAATGTAAGGCATTTGATTATTAGGATTTAAAATTTTCTCCAAAACCATAGCACCAGTGAAAGAAGATGACGAATTATGCTGAATGCAGTGCCAGATGGACCATCACTAGAAGATGAGAGACAACTATCAGGCATTACTGAATAACAATTAAAATAAACCCTTGCACATAATACTACAAAATATATGTAAATACAAGTAAGCACTAGAAAGTACTAAGCACTAAGTACATGAATGTTAAATACTGAGCATAAAGGAAGCAAACATATAAAATAGAAGCCAAAGAACAACCAAAACTATCCAGAAGCAATAAAATATAGCGAAAAATTGGGTCTATGAAAATAATATGATTGGCATATATACATAAGCACATACTGTTTTTCATTTGACACTGCATCTGCAATATTACCTGCTTTCAGCCTTTGATATTTCAGTAATTTTAGAATTACATTTCTTTTCTACCCTGCACAGGGAAGTGCTTGAAAAATATTTCTTCTAGCAACTGGTTTGTTAAACCCCAGGTCACTGTTTAAATTTGTTTTTGATGTATTCAGCATATTATTTATAAATTCATTTACTAAAAAGAAGTTATTTGCATATTTTGGGGTGAACAAAATGTGTACTGTAACCTCAGGAAATTATTATTTTATAATAATACCTACTCGGTATGGTTTACCATCTTGTTTGTAGGTCTACCTATAACTGCAGAAGGGGCTAAATCTTTTTTATTTTTTGACACACCTAAACATAAATGTATTCCCACAAAATGTTTCTTAAAAAAACATTGTTTAATATATTTTAGTACTCATTCTTATATCATTTAATGACACATTTACACATTAAAAAGATTTACAATATTAGAACAACTATGCTTCATTTTGTTTTTATTATTTTATGATTTGGCTTTATCTACTAATTTTTCAGATATTTGTTTGTTCATTCAGTTAAACATGACAAATGCTGAACCATTTGATGCCAGATTGATTCAAGTCCTTAACTGTCCACTATGTAGTTTTATGTCAAAACGAATTGGGCCATACGTAAGTCATCTTCATGGTTCTCATAATGAAAGAATTACAGTCGATATTTACATGTGTACAGCTTGTGGTCTCAAATCAACTCACAAAGACTTGTTGGAGGATCATGCTGCACTTGACCACACTGAAGCTGTAAGTATATATATTTATTCCCTGATGATGAATAACATTATTTTACATATTAATTGCTTATTTGAACAAGTATTTTATTTTAAATAATGAATTTTTCTGCAATGATTATAATGAAATGAGTCTATTTATATATAGTGTTCGTCTAAAAATAATTTTTAACACTTGATAAACATATGTTTACGTATTTATTACCATTACCTAAAAAGATACTCTGTAGAAGGACTTAGATTTGTTATGTCCATTAATAAATTACTGATACTTTGGAGTTTAGGAATGCTTTCATATTTTTACTTGCCTTTTAAAACTTTTTGTCGTCGAAAGTATAAAGAAATAACAAAATTTCATATTGCTATTGTAAATTTATATTTCCTAAGTGCGTCATATTGAAGAGCTTTTCGATAAAAGTGTATGCTTGTGTATATAATATTATGAAATATTATTTAGTCTAAATAATTAATAGTCTTATGTAATTGATAACTGACAGCAGAAACACTTCCGTATTATATATTAAGAACTTTCAACTTTTTTGTACCACTTAAAACCCCTGAGCGTTTATGTTTAAATTAAAGTGTTTTATGCTCAGTATCTTAGTCGCCTTGTTAGTAATTAAATATTTGATTACATAATATTGACTTTGACACGATAACCAACCTGTGATGCTAATTCTTAAGCCCCACACTTGTCATTAGCAAACCGCCTCTGTGGAGTCTTTGACGCACCTTGTTGCAAACTCTGGTAAACCAACGACTGAATCGATGAACCCCGAGATCTGTCTTTTCTGTCTCCACGAGGTCGAGCTGATGCCAGATACGAAACAGGCGCACTATGCGAGTTTTCACGGCATTCTGGATATCTCCGCTTTTAGTATCTATCAATGTCGGAATCAGTCTGCACCCCTTCAATCCAACTCTGAACCACTTCCAACACCTGCAATTTGTCAGGTAAATTTCCTTTGTGTATTTTTAGCAGTAACAATTTCTTATTGTTGTTACTGTATAAGTTTGTTATACTTTTTTAGGGTGAAATGTAATTTTATAAATTAAAGTAAGTTGATATAATTGATTAAAATAGAGGGATTTCAGATGACAAGGACCTTTATGCTACAGTCATGATGAATAAAACAATAATAATAAATAAATAATAAAGATTAATAATAAATAATAATAATAATAAATAAATAATAAAGAGATAATAGCTTTGTTGTCAAAGAATTCTAAATGAATTGTTAACTAGTTAAAGTAAAATTCTTTATAAAGACTTAAAAAATATATCGTGTAATCTTGATCTCACTCATCGTTTAAAGATACAAGAGAATGAAAATTCTGAGAAGGAAATATTTTTACCCGACTGAATTTTGATAATATACTATTCTGTAAGGGAATAAATGTTACTGTAACATTTCTATTTATCTTTTTAGAGTTTATGTGCTATTTGTATGATGTTACCATAAAGAAGGCGTCTGACTACAAAATTACTTAGCATGTAAAATGAAGAAATCGAAACCTGATAACATAAAATCATTCACCTATTATTATTATGCGATAATAATATGTTCACAATTTTGTGGAATTTCATCAGAGTCTATCAATAAAACTAATTATAAGAATGGGAATTAAAATTGTATTATTAAATATCTGTTACACAAAGGAATTATTTTTTAAACTATAAATATTTTTATAAATTCCCAAGATTCATTTAATAATACTGTAATGTAGACTAAATGTATTACAAATTGTAATATTTTTTTGACATTTTTGTCTTGTTTAAATACAATTATATTTTCATCTACGGGACTAATCCAGAAAATTTGTACTATTTTGCTAAATTTTGTATAATTTCTCGATTAATTTATAAAAAATTATTTCTATTCAATGTTTTCTATAAACATACAGTAGAATTCTAATTTTAGTAATTTAGGTTTGATTCTTCTAACCAATTTGTTATTGGGTTAGTATTGAGTGATGTAAAACAATATTGTATTATTGTATATGGTTTTTCTTTACATTTTATATAAATTTCAATATATGTTATATTGTTAGCGCAATATAAATAATGTACTGTTATTTAGCGTCACACAAATGAATCGGCACAATTGTTCAGTGAATTGGCCACATTTAAATCTTTTATGGTTTTGAAAATTAATACTAGGTTTACAATTAAAAAAATGTTTGTGTTTTTAGGAAATAGGTTCTTGTATTTAACCATATTGTTTTACAGTACTACATTATTTTGTTTTTTCCCTGATAAAAACATACCCTTAGTTTTATCGTGGGATTTGTAGATATTTTTATTCCATATTATGTTGTGTATCCACTCCCTCTTTGTAGGTGTTGTGTGTCAAGAATGAGCCAGTAAACGATCCTTGTCCTCAAACCAGCCACTTTGAACCCTCTACGCCATCTACTCGTAATGCCAATAGTTATAAACCCAATGACGGCTCAGATCATAGTAACCAGCCAGCCTCATCGGGACCTGATTCACCACCGCGATTGTCTCCCATTACCACTAAATCTGTCAGAGGGCGCAAATCTCGGAATTCAGCTGCCTCTGCGAGCGTTGTGAGCAAGGTGACAACAGAATCCTCGTCGAAAAAAAGTCTCGCGACTGAATCTGCAAAGAAAACAGAAGTAGTTTCCGTTGGAAGAAAAAAAAAGACGCCGGTGGATATTCGCAACAAACAAATTAATAGTGACAGTCCCACTCCAAATAAGAAAGCACCTCCTCCAAAGAAGAAGATCAGTGTAAAGGTAGCGCGTAAGTCGCGGACGCGGACGCCATCGTCTTCAAGTGACTCTCAAGAGGAGGAATCCACTAGTGATTCCACTTGGTCACCTAGTACAGCGTTAAATGACCATTCGGGACCGACGACCAAAGGGAAACCTCGTCCCACTAAGGGAGCTGCTTTGGCGGTATCAGTATCTGTCCCCCCAGTAGAAAATCAGCAACAATCAAAGCTCACTCCCGTTGTGTCTGATAATACTTCAGGCGTTGTTTCTCCTGAGGTAATATAATATTGATTGTTTAGTTTGTAATAATGTCTAGGAGATGTGTTACTTATTCTGCTTAAATTAAAGGTGGCAGGATAAATAGAATCCAGTAGGTTATTGCTTGAAGGATTTAAGTTATGAACAAGACCTTTCCTGAGAACAGATTCTCTTATATACAAGATTAACATTTACAGATTCTTGAACCTACTAGCAATCTCTCGTTTCACAAATGTATATTAGGTAGTTAATGTCTAAGTATATATAATATTAACGGTAAGGAGATTTGTATTTTAAAATCCAGAAAAGTTTATTTAGCGACTATCACTAACAGATATCGAACACATATTTTTAGTAATGACTGTCCGGATTTAAAGCACATTGAGAGTTGACTTATAAAATAAGTAATTAGTAGTACTTAAATAAGTCTAAAAAATATTAAGTTTAACTTAAAATTTGTGACGGGGAATTTGTTTTTTTTGAGATACTGATGATTTTTATTGGATTAGATAATTTTATAACATATCTACTCCCTGTTTGCAGGCATTTTGTATAAAAAAAGAGCCGGTAAATGATTTCATTTGATGTTTTTGTCATTAAAGTTTTTTTGTGTTATGTATAATATTTAAATGTTATTTAGTTTATAATTGAGTCTTATATGAAAGTTTCTTAAATCTACTTGGGACTTTTAATGCTTGAATAAATGTATTAATTAAGTACATTTGACACACTAGAGTAAAATCTCGCTATAAGAAATTGAAGGGACTAGGTAAATTTGCTCGTTATATCCGTGTTTCAGGGTTCCCACGCCTCAGGGAAAACTCGGGGAATTTAAAATTTTTAGAATACTCTGGGAATTTGTAAACTAAGAAAAAACTCAAACAAAAAATAAAACAAGAAGATAAAATTTTAAAAAATATTCTCAAAACAAAAAATAAAATATGAAAATATAATTTCAAATTTATTGATCATTATAAATAAAAAAAAATTAATTAACATAATTTATATAGTTAATAATACATTGTTTTAATACACACATGAAAATATAGCAAAAATGTAATCAATATAAATGTCTCGTCGGTTTTGTTATATCTTAAAAAACCAGGGAAACTTGGGGAAAACCCATAGAAAAAAATTATGGAAAAAGCGTGGGAACCCTGGTGTTTAAAAAAAGATGAACTATTATTTTTTATATAGGCAATAATTGTGTATACAGGTACAGATTTTGGTTATGTACTTATACAATAAGTGTTAAATTTCATAAAAATTCGAATATAGAATTGAGTGAATTATATGATGATAAAATTATGATATGAGGAGAGTAACTATATTTTTGATATCTTGCTGTATTAACAAGTGATAATATGTTCATTTATACAATGAATTTATAATTATAGCTCCTAAATATATTCTTCAGAGCACATAAATTTCTCGTTATATCCATATTGCTATATGCGAGGTTATTATAATAGTAGCAAATAGATATTTTGAACGGACTCAACACTTTGCTCGTTATAAACGACTTTTTGTTATAAGCGAGCTCGTTATAGCGGGATTATACATACTGTACTTATTCTCTCAATTTGTGCATAGTGTGTATTTATTAATTTCTTATAATAAATAATACTATTATAATATAAATTACCAAGAGCTTATATTTTAACTGTTGTATTAATTTGCTAATTGCAAAATTGTGAGTATGTAATGATGATAATAGCACTGATAATATTATGCTTTAAATTTTTTTTTAAATAATGAATATCCAATTAAAAATTGAAGATACGACCTAATAGTTCATCTTTTTATATTTCTTCTCCATTAATTTGGTTTGTCTCTGTCTTACCGTTTTATCTGTCTGCAGGTGGAAGGTGAGATCAAGTGTCCCGACTGCCCACGAATGTTCAAGACGGCAGCATCCATGCGTATTCACAACTCTCTCACCCATTGGCGCATCACCACGAATGACACCAATCTCCCCTTGGTTCCAGTGAAGGATGATGAACCTCTTTTCGAATGCCCGACTTGTTCCCGCCGGTTCATGCGCCGGAGTGGCTTAGAGGCGCATCTCATTCGCACTCACAATATCCCGCCCGATGAAGCACAGATGCATGCCGACAGTATCTCCTGTCGTATTTACTCCATCGATTCTCTCGGGGTGCCTGCTGGCAATGCTAAATTTGTTACCAGCACAACCACGGCAATGGACCAGACCAATGTCGACAATGACAATACTTCTGCAAGTAACAAAAGGCCACCTGAGACTGATGTTAAGGTAGAGACACCTGCCGCCAAGAAGCAAAAGTTGTCGACTGAGGTTAGTTCTTCTCCCAAGACTACTAATAAAAGTAATAGTAGGCATGCCACTCGACTGTCTCAAAATGATAATGCTTCTCCTAAGCTACGATCTTCGTCATCATTCGACAGCGGTAAAAAGTCTGTTGCCAAAAAGGAATCGCCCAAAAAACCTGCCTCACCCAGACCATCTCCTGGAATTAAGAATTCAACGAAGAATAAACCTCTGACCAAGAAACTTGTTTACTCGAAAGAAAAAAAGAAAAAAACAGTTATTCAGAGCAAAAAATCACCAGTACAAAAATCAAAAATTCTAACCCAAGTGAGGTTAGAAGTATTTATGGCACGAAAATCGACCGGTGGTGTACCAAAAGTGCAACCTGCAACTGTAGTCACCAAACGATCTATCTTTCAGAAAGATGGCTTCATCCCCATGGATAGTAGCCACGACTCAGATTCTCTGCCATTAGAAGATGTTGCTTTTCCGCCTATAAGACCCCGTTCCTTGGACAGTGATGATTTGGAGGAAGCAGGGAAATACTTCAATAGTTGCGCCTTGTGCAGCAAACAGCTGCCTGATACCAGTTCCTTCATGAATCACATGATCGAGGAACACTCTGGTGAGCGACTCTACTTTTTGCTGTCGTCTAAACAGGATATAGCACTGCAGATAATATATAATTATTCACTAATATACTTCATAGTTGATATGAAAATATAAGTAAACGAAAAAAATATTCTTTTAATGAATAATATGAATTATTACAATGGCTGGCAAGTTATAATTGGAAATATTTTCAGTAAAGAAGACACGAAAATAACCGACGTGATATTTAAAAATTATTAATCATCTGTTTTCTGCTCTATAATTTTCTGTAACCGTTTTTTCCCTACTGTATGCCATTAATTGAGTACGATTTGATTATGAAAGTGTAAAATTGTTGTGTTTTTTATTTGTTTGATTCGTCAAGTTTTTTATTTTTATTCTTTAGATAGTGCTATATATTTATTTATTCGTTTATTTAAAAAAAATTGTACGATAGAAAGTTTCTGTTATAGAATATAGTAAGAATTTTTAAATAAAAATCAATATAGTAACTAAAAAACCTTAATTTACAACTTTTTAAAAATAAGTAAACCAATTACAATTATACAATATTATTAATATTTTATTTTAGCTACTATATTTGAGATCATATTTTAGATCGATACATTACTTCGGTTAAATATTTTAAACAACCCTTATAATATTGCTTTATCGATACTTATACACAATTCTGATATGAATACTTTTTATTGTTCTATATACAGTCTGAGTAAAAGAAAATCTAGACATACATAAGATCGATGAAGTTTAACGCACTTTTCAAGCCTGTTCAGTCTATTTTCAAAAACTCTGTGTATGTCAACACACACAAAAATGTAAAGTAGTCTACTGAGTTTGGAATATGTAGAAAAGTGTTTATTTCAGTATAAAGAAAGAATAAAAATGGTATTGTAATTTTTTGTGCTCGATAATTTTATTAATAATATTTAAATTACATACATTTTTGTGACTAAAACACAAAGATTAACTTTTTATTTTTATCGGTAATATTTTACTAGGATTCGTATTTTTATTGCGCTGTTTATGATATTAATTGGTAATTAATTTTCCAGGTATTGTTTATACATGTTTAAAGCTGTATTATGTGATGTTAAGTTTATATTCAGCATGTATTTATATACTTTTCAAAACTAGTGACAATACATAAAATTAAAAAAAAAGGTTAATGTTCAGTTGATTAGTATAACATTGTTATTATTCCTCTATTTTCAGAAGTGAATCGTTCTGGTGGAAAAGTAAGTTTAAATAGAGAAAATCTATTTATAAACAATCCACCTTCTACGCTTGAACATGCAACCGGCAAATTGTATCTTCCTCATCTATAATCTGAACAATATTTTTAATCTTGTGTTATTTACTGTGTTCATTATATTATGTAGTCTTTAAACTTGTTTTTATAATGTGTAAAGTAATAGTTACTCTGGTATATTTTAATCAAGATATAAATTATTTGTGTAATAATGTATTCAAGATCTTACTTTTCGTGGCCCATTTTTAGGTTATATGTATATCTTTTAATCCATCTATTTACTAAGGTATTTTGATGTGAATTAATTTTGTAATTTAAGGTTGTATATAATTGTATTATTTTTAATGAAATAGTTATTGGTGCATTTATGACAATAGATCTTATATATATAGCATAATTTGTACTAGATTGATAATATTTGTATAGTATATGTCATATTATTAAAATATTAAGATTACAATTATATATATACCAATTACATTTTTCATATTTATAACTGAAATCTAACATTAATACCTTATTATATAGATGATCAATTTCCCCGTGTAGTAATTATATATATTTTTAAATCTAATAAGTTTTAATATTTTGAACAGGTGCAGCATTTTGTACTGATGTATCAATGATTGTATTCTAATACACATTGCATAACAAATTTGTTATATATTCTATTTCTTGCATTAAAAATCATTGTATTAAGAATTGTATTTAATGTTTAGGTATTGATATATAAAGGGTGATTCATAAATACTACATGATTTCAAGAATTCCATTTGTGAATATTTTTCGATCTGAGAAAATGATTTTTAAGGAATCCAATATTTGATTTTAAATGTTCCCGTTGTTAAAAGGCAGATACAAAAATGACCACAACTATCCACTAATGCGTCAAATAGTGACATCGGTTGCTTAGTTAAAAAAACATTTTTGTTTGACATTTTTTCAATTTCTTTATACATGCTCTGTTTTGATCCAAACATGTCAAATTGTTATAATATCGATTACTAAGCAACAAATGGAACTAGCAAAAATACTAATGTTTGAGAAATTTACAAACAAGGCTATTGCATTAGTTGTGGACATTTTGTCGTACTAACCGAGTCATTTAAGGCAAAATATTGGTTTGTTTAAATGCAAATTTTTTAATATATTTTTGATGAGCCTGTTAACCTTGATGCTCACGTAATAGGTATTTCATGATCCTGGGTTTTGCTATGCAAAAAGTTTACATTTACGACATATAAAAGTGAATAATATTGATAATTCGTATTTTTGAAATCCATCACTAATTATTGCCACCCTGTGTATAGTTTTTATTATTCACTTTATCAAAATATGCGTATAAAACTATAAAAAATCCCAATGGAAAATGCGAATTATTTATGGGAAATATTTAATTTAATGCGATTATGAACGAATTTTTTGCAAAATGAAAATTGGTACATGTGATTGATTTTTTGGCATTGTGGAATTACATATCTATATTTTATTTATGTATTATTATATGCTATTTGCGCTATGTATTATATATAGAAATATAATCTTTTTATTGTTAAATAGTGTTACATGTTATATACTTTATGTTATATGACTTGTTCAGCTTAAGCTAGTTTATTAAAAATATTAAGTCTGATATTTGCGTAAAAAGTATATAAATATGTTGGTGAAAGTAAAATAGAGTCACTTGTGATACAGATAATGTTGTGATAATTTTTGTGTTAGTCAAATTTGTGAAACGACTTCTTATATTGTACATAATCATATACCTACATAAGTCTCAGTATTATCTAAAGCCGTGCAAAAACGAGCTTGATAGCATTTATAGTAAAGTCAAATAGCCACATGGTATGAATTGTCATATTTTATATATAGTTAGTATAGTTTATGAAAGTAATAAATAATTTGATAAGTATAACTGAACTACGTTAAATAATGCAATTAATTTAGTGGGCATATACAGAATCTGATGTCAAACTAGTTCTTATGATAAGTGTCAATTGTTAAGCAAATTAATGGATGTGGTGTCAATAATAATAAAAGCAGTTTTATAAACTACAGGAAATATTTGTGATCTAAATTAAAAAAAAAGGTTTGTCATTATTCATTTATTTACTGTTATTTTGACTAGATCGAAGCAAGTCGAAGTTATTTATAAAACATTTCGGGTGACTTCATAGAAATAGAAATAAATATTCCTATTGGGTGACGTATTGTCCAGTTTCGATTCGACCACGTTGTTTTTTAAGACTATAGGGAGGGGACATTACATTAGGGAGATCTTCCCTGCATTTCTTGTAGATAGCACAACCATAGCGAGAAGGAGTCTTAAGTGCTGACACATATTCAACAGTTATGTACCACTGGCGGCGGAACAAACTAAATTCTGGGGCCGGGGGGGGGGGGGCTCAAATCCTAATATGCATCATAACTAATTGTTTTCCAATTATTTTGTGTAAGTACATATGTAAAGTATAAAAATATTAGTGCACTGCGATTTTTTTTCCTGATTACAAAAAATGGTTACCTGCTATATATGTAATATACACCCAGATACACCCTTGCACACACAAATAAGAGTGTTCAATACACTAGGGCGTTCTTAAATGATGAAATAGTAACTATATTTTGAGCAACATAAAATGGGTATAAATAAAAAAATATTGATACTATAATAATAATATTGTACAATTCATAAGATAAATATACACATATGTTAAAAATATACAAACGGACGATGATATTAATAAACACTGTCTAATAACCGGAAAATTGGAAAAAATGTACTAGTTTGTATGAGATATCAAATAAAAATACTTTTAAAATACAACATCATATGTTTTTAAGGAAAGTTTTTGTATCTATATATATGATAGGAAAGTCAGTTACACCACAATTTAAAATTTACCAAAATAGCGTAAACAACGCATTTGCTACAACAAATTGTTCTGCAATTTTTTGCAAATTAATGATATGCACATGTAAAAGCATCAAATTATTGAGTCGCACTTGCGTCATTGAAGAGCGCAAGTAAGTTTTCAATCTTTTTAGTGAAGAAAAAGATCGTTCAGCTGTTGCAGTTGACACAGGAAGGGTAAAAAAAGACGCAAGAGATTACACACATCTGGTATAAGATACCCCGTACAAATGA
>JAYRBW010011798.1:0-13255 GCA_036023295.1 Invenusta paracnida
ATAAAAAGTATTTAACATGATTATTTCATGCGATGATTGCCAGCCTGTTACTCAAAATCACCTATTTACTCAGATTTGCGTCCCGGTATTATAGTAGTCCCTGAGAATATGAAATTAATATAGTGATGTTCTGCTTTGAAAAACTCAAATATTAAATCAATATACCGATATTTAGTTCAAAAGAAGTATGGAAACTTTCAGGTAAAATTGCCCATAACTAAAGTATAACATTTTTCCATACTTATATAAACGATCCACCATCCACGTACTTATCTCCTATCATTATTCTCAAAAATATATACACATACACATATTAAACCATATACTTAGCCTATATACCTACTTTACAAAATAATTAAAGAAATTAAAGTCTTAATTGAAATATTTTATTTAAAATTAAAAAAATGTGTTACATTTATCGAATAAAGCATTTCAATACGTTATAATATTATATTGAAAATGAAATAATAAAAAAAAATGATAATATGAAACTAAAATATAATAGTATAAATTTGTACATCCAAGTGTACGAACTTAAAAAGAATATACAGGGTGTCTTCACCAAAAATTGATATATAAAAAACTGTTTCTTATTCGTCTTTTAAATAAAGAGAATGCTTTCCTAGAGCAATAATTTTTCCTGATTCTTTTTCACGAAAATGTACAGTTGCATAGGCGAAATTTTGCCCAGTCTTCAAAATCTCACTATCAATAAGAATATCAGAATTCATTTTTCCTTTCGACGTGTATCTGAGGAATAAAAATTAGAATATATAGTATAACTAGATATACATAATATAGAAATTAAAATCAATTATTTAGGAATTCATTTATTGTCCAAAATAAATCCATTACTAAAATTTCATTTAGATGTATGAATTTGTATTATAAATAATGTAAAGTATTTATAACAAGCCGACATACATTTAACAAATAATCTGTTATGCAAATATGTATGTCCATAATTTACAACGAATAGACTTTAAGACACATTTTCTCGACATAGTTTACATACATTATAGATATTTAGTTATACCTTCAATGCAGATTTACTTTGGAATAGATATTTATTGCATCTAAACCTTTAAATTAAAATTTTCATACCATTAATTTAGAGTTGTCTGACATAAGTGAGTATACTTTGAAGTATTATATATATGTATATAATTATTAATTATCAAATGTATGGTGCTTTTAATGTGATACAAATTGATTGCTTTTATGAGATGAATTAAAGGTAAACTTTGAGATAAATATAATATTGAACCTCTCGATACTCGTTACATCAAACAGTGGTTTGACAAATTATTCCTAAATAGGATCCATTTTGGATAGTAACCGTTCAGGACGTCGAAATGAACGTGGTAAAACAGCTGATGAAAACAACGAGATAGATATTATCAACTAAGGCAACAAACAACATGAATAACAACACTGGCCAAAGGATATCAGCTTAACGTGGTGCTCCAGGAACGTCCCGCCAGGACGAAAATATGTCCGCAACCAGTATTTGCTGTGTCTTGATCCTCAGGATCGGTCAAAGGTGGGTACTCCAAAATGTTTGCCTATTAAGTGTATGTGTCGTGCTTATCAGTGTTGTCCTCTTTATTGTCTCGTCGTGAGTGTTTGCACTTGTGGGCCCAAGCTTTAGTTTAGCCAGAGTGAGGTGCATGCTTTCCCGTGGCATTTGTTTTTTTTTATCACTGTGGCATGAATCCAGCCCATCACTCTCGGGATGGTCTGCTTCGTGCTGGAGATATTGAGACCAACCCGGGCCCAATATGTACTACATGCGACCAACATATCAGAAGCAACACTAACCCTATCAACTGCACTAACTGCGAAGCAGTCTGTCACCGCCAAGAAAAATGTAGTAACCTCACTAGGGTTCAACAACAAACTAGACAATGGACGTGCACTGGATGTCAACCTGCACCTCCTAGAGATATAAAACCTCCAACAGTAGCCAGAGGCAACATTCTGCACCAAGCTAAACCACTCAGGGACACCACCACCATTCCCTGCTGCATCTGCTCAAAGCCTATTCACCAAACTACCAACCCGCTACAGTGTTCTACCTGCACAAAAGCTGCTCAGGACTCTCAACGAAAAAACAGGAAAATCTTAATCGAGGCTAACCCCTGGGTGTGCAATATATGCAACCCTAAGGCCCCTACAGTCCACCGTTCACCCGAACTTGCCAACCTGGTCTCTGAGAAAAAGGCTGAGTTTTAGCAAAGAGGCAACCTGAAAATCTTGCAATGGAATGCTGATGACATCAGCATTAAACTGGTGGAATTGAAGCTCTGCCTCACCAAACAAAGAATTGATATCTGCACTATTCAGGAGACAAAACTAAAAAGCAACCATTCCACGCCAAGAGTCCCCGGATACGCAGTGGTAAGGCAACACCAACCCCATGTGGAGACAGCGCTCATGGTAAGGATGCCAGAGGAACTGCGGGTGTGCTGGTTGGAAGTCTTTAACGAAAGCTGTCCTGGACAATGGAAAAAAGCAGAAGTGGTGCCACTTTTGAAGACTTGGAAGAACCGAAACTCAGGAGGCTACCGGCCTGTTAGCCTCACCCTGGTTCTTTCCAAGTTGATGGTGGTGAACAGAATGTATTACTGAGTGGAGAAAAATGGATGTATTAATCAATGGCAGGCTGGTTTACAAAGAGGCAAGGGGACGGAGGAGCAAGTTCTAAGATTGGTCCAGGAGGTGCAAGATGGACAGGAAGAGAGGTCACACAAGAAGACGATAGTTGTGACGTTGAACTGCACGAAGGCTTACAACAGGGTGTGGAGAGTTAGGCTGATGGAGAGACTGATGGATGAGCTGGTTGCAGCAGTGATGTTGAGATGGTTCGCGAGTTTCTTGGAAGGCAGGCAAGCGAGGGTCAGAGTGGGGAAAGGAAGGAGTAAGGGGAGAAGGATGCAGGAATGGCTGCCTCAGGATGCGGTAAGCTCACCAGCCTTGTTCCTTATCTATACGAACGAGTTGGACGGCATGGAGGAGGAAGGAGTAAAGTACAACAGGTTTGCGGATGACATCGCGCTGTGGGCAAATGGAAGGAATAGCTGCAGGAGGTCCAGGAGAGGATGCAAAGGGCTTTGGACAAGGTGGAAAGATGGGCGCTGAATAACAAGATCGAACTGAATCCGAAGAAGTCAGATTGCGGGGTGTTTAGCAGAAATGCAGTGAAGAAGAACTGGCAGGCGGGACTGAAGATTGTGTGCAAGAAGAAGGTGCTGTTTTTAGGGATAACGGTGGATACAGAACTGACGTTCAAGGGACAGGCTGAAAAGGTGATCGGTAAGCTAAAGAAGAGAGGCAAGGTGATCAGGGTGCTGGCAGACTCTTAGTCGGAGTCATTTCGACCAAGGTTTTAAACCGGAGTTGTAGTAAAAAACTCGACTATTGGTTTTTTTTATCACCTCACCCATAGAGTCAAACCCGCAGCAGCCTACGGAAGTTTGCATCAGATGAGACCAACCAAACTCAATCTCCCACATATGTCTAGACAAGCGTTCTCAGTCACAGGTGACCACCATAGAAACCCTCCAAGAAAATTACAATATGCAAATTTAAAATAACAACAATTATTTTGTAAGTTTGACATATTAACCATTTGTCTTCTATATACTTTTAATTGTTATATAATAAAATTGAATTACAATATATCCAATTATGATAATCAAAATATCGATTGATTTTAAATTGCATTTAAATAATATTACATTTATTAAGTTAAATTAAAAATGTGGAAATCAAGGATAATATTAAGAACGGTAGAGATCATTATAGAGATTATTAAAGATCAAGGATTATATATTTAATATTATATTATATACGGATTATTTTATATATTTGTTATGATTGTGTATGTAAAAAAATATTATACAGACTTATTTGTTACATGAATTAACACCATATGATTAAGTATATAAAATTTGTAATATATTAATATTTGTTGTATCTTTTCAGAGGCCTTCGTAGTAAGAATAAGTGAAAAAAGTATTAGTAACGCCTTGAAACATTTTTTTATTTGTGTTATGGATTCAATAAAAGTTAGACTATTTTCACCTTGTATTCTCATTATATATAAAAGAATAATTTATTAGAGGATGAAACCAATTGAATATTTTTTATATTGTTTTTAGTATTAATATTAATCTAGTTATAGAGAATAGGGAGTATCTAGTTTACTCAAACTTATTAATTACACAATATATTATATTTATAAGCGTTACGTTTACATATAAAACATAATACAATATTATATGTATAATGTATTTTATACTTTTCTCATAAAAAACATAATTGTTTTTAAAGTAGGACTCCCATAAGCTGTCTAGCCGATTATATTGTATTACCTGTGTTTTAACATATCTCCAAAAGTGTAAATGATAAATTTCAATAAGCTGCATTTTCCGATTAATATTTTTTACTTTAAAACAAAAAGAATTATGTCACTATATATTTTGACATTTTCTTAATTACATAAATTTTAATATTGTACTACAATTTACTTCAGAGTGAATTTCTATTTATTACAAATAATAAATGATTACGATTGATGTCTAATGGTTTTGGATAAAAAGTACAAGCAGGTATATATTCAAAAGATATCTAAATAATGTAAAATAATGTAATTAAAAATTATGAGCATAATTTAACATTTATTTAAAATGTTCAAAAATAAATTGTTAGTAAAACAAATGCAAAACAAATATTCTTAGAAAATGAAAAGTAGAACCATAATGAAGGCTGCGTATTCGCTGCAGCTTTGCATAATTAACGTATCTCATTTTAGACACGTATTTTAGATATGTTATTTATACAAAATAGCGACATATTATGTGATTTAAATTATGGTTATGTGGTTAGAATATGCATGGATAGCATCGTTAAAAAATTATATCTGTTATCTAACAGTTAATCCATATTTATAAAAATGTAATTATAATTTAGAGATATAGATATATAACATAGACATGTTTGTGTTTAAAATATGCTCAGTAACTACTGCAAATTAAAAAACAATTATGGAGGCTAATAATGTGTTACATGCGAAAATTTAATATGTGTAGTATCTTGAAACCTAAGAAAACAAGCTCCTACCGAATTAGAATCACTTGTCATGATAGTATGTGCCGTTGGGAACTGACTTTTAAGCCATTCAGCATGGGTATCCTTAAAAAGCTCAATAATATAATAGATCAAATTATATATTTACAATAGCAGTAATTTCTATACTAGCATACTGGTATAAATTTTTACTTGAAAAATCTTTTTACGCAATTGCAAAAATATATTAATAATATAATAGTATTTTAACTAGTCATCTTTTTTACTTAATAATGAAACTATAATGCTTTCTATTTACACTGCTTATAATAGTTAAAATAGAATAGTATTTGTATATGTCCTCTATTTACTTCACAACCGAAAATATTGCATGTATTCTATTTTTTAGTTAAAATGTTCTCAGCATATGATAATTGTCGGAACTAATTTATGTGTCTCAACTGAACCACTTCATTTAAACAAAATGAATTAAATGTCCTCGGGTTACAGTAAAAGTTCCTGTTTAATGTTTCGAAAGGTGAAATAAGTTTTGAATAAAGTAAAGAGTGATATATTTTTACTCTACTACTCATACGCAATTCAAATCCAAAAATAATAAATGTTTAATCATTTTGATAACTAGGTACTCGGGTTACATGAATATTTTTGGCGTTCTCAGTTTGTGGTCTATGCTTGTATTGGTGTGGTTTCTCTGAACTGGAACATACGCACGACAAAAACTAATCTAATCTTGTTGGATTTATAAGAACTCTTGAAAGTATTTTTGACTGACATTGTCAGACAGAATATTATGCAGATTACAGTTTAATATAAGTTTGAGGTGAAAAAATGATAAGATAACAGGTGGAACCATATTTAAGCACTAGAATGTTTAAAATCTTCATTGTAAAATCCCCTTTTCTAATTGACAATTGTTGAATTTGCTCGGTTTTATATTTTACCTAAATAGTATTTAACGAACTTTGTATTTGAATTTAACCCTGAAGAAAGATCAATTCCGTCGCAGTTATTAACTGTATTTTTCAAGAACTGGCAGTATCTCAATCTATCACTTACAATCGTTGGCATTGAATATATTATTTGATATCTATTGGGATCATAATGTTGATCACAGATGTTGAGATTAAATATTTTATAAATAGCTTCATGGTGAAGGGAAGTAAGAATACTGTAAGTAGTGAAAACAACCATTTATAACGAGCATTTTAAGGAAAAATTCTCCTCAACTCACTTTATTTTAAACTGACTACTTTGTTGGATAAATATGTACATTTCATGAATGATGCAAAGTCGAGAGATGGGGAATGTCGGTAGTAAGTAGCCAGGTCTTTAGCGCATTACTATAACACTTACAATTGTACCTTTTAATAATACCTTTAATAATTATACCTTTTACTAATAGATATTAAGTGAATTAACATTTTGGAATTAATTGAAATACTTATACAATCATTACATAATATAAGTACTTACGTGATACCCATATCAATCGATACACAATTTTTGCTTCCTCGACGCATAACATCAGCGCAAGTCAAAATATCAATTAGAGACGCGGTGTATCCACCATGAAGAGATCCATATTCGTTGCAAAAGTCATTAGTTACTTTCACTTCAGCCTTTAAATACTTGTCATCGACTGATAGAAGCTGCACTGATTGGAGCATCGCTTGATTGTATTTACTCATTTTTCCTAAATGCGTTAATATTTGTTGAGTTTTCGGCAAAGACATGAGTATGGTGTAAACTGAAAAAAAATATTGTAAGCGCGTAGATATTGTATATGACAGCAGCTTTGACAGAATGAGTCAATAAATATTTAAAATAAAAATGACACTATTGGATCATTTAAATAAACAATGTGTACAATTAAATTAAACAGAATACAAAATTAAGTACCTAATGCTTTTTCTGTTTCTTTTTGTCGATATTTTTGAATGTCTAAAATTGTAAGTGTTGGTAAACTACATTTGGTAGTCTAAAAAAAGCTTAATAATTTAAAATCAGATGTTTACATGTACATATTTTAAAATATCTCTTATGAAATATTCTTGTCGTGTTTTTTTAGTTCGTATGGTAAATTGTGAACAATATATTTCATAGATATACCTACCTATGTATTATTGCATTGAATTATATGTTTATTTGAAACTTCAGATATTAGATATCAATTATATAACTATTATAAGCCATTAATAAATGTAAGGCCTATATTTTTATACATAAGACATAAATGATAGTTGGACGAGAGTTGGAAAGGAGAGAAATTTGAAACTGCAAAAAAACCTATTTCATAAAGCAGACTTAATTGTTAGCACACTGGTAAATTTTACTAGAATTCTCTTTTCTGTATCTTATATCTGCATTATTGCCTTACAGCGTTTATTGTCAATTATGAAAGTATTGATCTTTAATATTTTTGTCTCCATTTTTATAATTTTTATAATTTTTGCATATATAATATATATGTATTATTTAGCAAGCCAACATGATTTTTGCTAAATATTTTAAGAAGACAATAAAAGGTAAATGTTCACTTTAATATATTTATATTATAGCTTTATTATTATATATTTATGTCACGAATGTCTAAAGCAACGTCATCATAGTCGTCCTTGAGTATTAAACTATATCCTTTAGAAAGTAACTTTTAGACATAAATTTTGTACATATTGTGCACAGCTCTTGAAGTTTCTTCAATAATTCAATTGTATTATGTATCTTTTAATTTGTTAAAAAGATTAACATTTAATAATGAGTAGTATGAAGTGTAGACACCGACTCCTCCCCCATCCCCACCAATCAGAATCGAGTGTGGCTTTTCAGCCAATGATAGGGCATTGAGAGTTATAAAAAGAACGTACGCGTATGTTACAGCTCATTCTGCTCTTGCTTTTGTCTGTGAACTGTCGTATCCTACGCGCTCTCTCATTATGTTGAATTCAGATAGCAACATTGGATCAATGAATGAGTTTCTCAACGACTTACTTGATCATGATCAACCATTAGACCTATTTATCCATCTTTCAACCTCATCTACTCGGCTTAATATTATCATATTACCACCACAGTCCTGCTCTACTCCATCAAACTCTGATTCTCTAGCAACAGTACAGCCCCGCTATCCATTCATCTGTGGCCAGTGCTCAGTTGATCTGAAAGCTAAAAGTAAGCTGTATAAACATAGACAGTTATGCAACCCTGACACTATACCTCCGGTGGAAGATTTTTATGATGACAACGTCCATCGCTCTTGTATTTCATCAGCTTTAAATGGTACACTACGATATGTGCGATTTGAACTCGTTAATCCTCCTATTCAGCCTCTAGATTGTCTCACTTCGGTAAGATCCCTTATTGAAGAGACAACAAACACCCTACTCAACGGCTGCATTCAATGCAAGGTTCCCCCTGTTATGGCTCTCCGCACTGTGTTCTAATGGACGCTTATGCATACAAAAATGCGGCGTAAAATACCTTGGGTACTATAAATTGCAGCGTATGATAATGACATTAGGTAGTTGCCGCAAAATGCGTTGTTATTTAGCATAGCCTCAAAATGCGGCGTATAAATTGCGTCCTAAAATGCAAAATTATATAGGATAGCCCCAATAGTTAAAAAAAAACTAGGGGGTACCCCTAGTCGGAAATTGTGTACCTTGAGTCAGGTTAAAAAACTACAACTTCGGTCATGGTCGAGGTATTTTAACCCGCGACTTATTTTGATCACACAAAAAAAACTAGACTAGAGAGTTTTCGACCATGGGCATGGTAAAAAACCTTCAACCAGCTTTGATCATCTCACAGGGCTCTACCCTTGGCTGAAGCCTCAAACGGATTTGATTGGTCGGGAGGGAGGGGGTAGGTGGAGTCGGGGTCTACCGAACATAGTACTACATATAATGAACTGTCATATTATATAATATACTATAATTCTCAAATTTCATGTATCGATAGTATAGGTACATAGTTCATTCAATGTTAGGAATATTATATAAAATACAATAATAAGTTAAGTCTAACCTATAAAAATAACTTGGTTTCTATTTAATAATAAGTTTTAAAATATTTACATACATCTAATAGACATAATACTATAATACATACATCATTTTGGCTAATTAATAGTTAGAGAAATTATACTCGTGACATTATTTCAACTTTGTATAGTTTTTAATAAGGCAACAATTAGTAAATGTGGTGTTATAATTTAATATTCCAAATTAGAGAACAAAACTGAATAAACATACATAAAAACATGAAAACATGAAAAAGTAAATAATTTTCAATGAAAAATTGTATAATTTTATATTAAACATTTTTAGTACAAAATCAAAGAATAGTTAGTTATAACTATTTTGATTCTTCAAATTAAAATAAGTATATGAAAATAAGTTTTTCAAACATAAATAATGTGCTTTCCTATAGCAATCAATGATCCAGAATCTTTATCACATAAATCAATATTTAAAAAAAATATATTTTTTCCATCCTTTATAATTTGAGTCTTAAAAAGAACTGTAGAACCCAATTTTGCTTCCCGTAGGTGTCTGAAAATATATACAAATATGAATATTATGTTAATGCATACAACAACAATAAAAACTAAATCAATTTTGAACTAAATGCTCATAAATAGTATGGAAGAATGGGTTTTTGCTTCACTCTATGTGTCTGTAATTTCAATCAAGTATAGCTCAGCGAATGATATAGGTTAGAAATATTCTAATATAAATAGAACGCTTCACTGTTTATTTCATCATGGTCTGGGGGGCGTCCAGAACACTAATCCACATGAGGAAGGACAGGCACGCAATGGGTGACACAGCTCTTTATCTAAGTCAAGCCTCACTGAGATCCGCAATACCCTCTGCCATCCTAAGATGACCAAATTACTATATTAAAGAAACCTGCTTTTGTCAACAGATGAAACGAACGTGTGTTTTGTGTACAGATTGCCAAATTAAAATCTCTATTCTTCAAATCCCACGTAAAACCTGACTTTCAAAAGTTTAAAAACCAATCCTTCCTTTAACTTTGCTTTTTATGTTATTATCATGTACATATTTATTCTTTAATTTCTGCTTGCAACATGTAATGTATTTTTTGTTTCTTTCAAGCGCTACTGATATTGCTTAAATAATTTGCGGCGCCGCTATATAAAAATATAATAATAATAAGATAGGAATCTTGTCAAGGCACCATAGCCTACGATGCGGCTGAGTATTGATTTGAAAGCACAACTATATATCCGTACGGCGTAATTTATACTTACGATAGTTGATGAGTATTAGCAGTTTTATTTTGCTTTTCTATTTCAAAATATGAACTCATCTACAGTTATTAAATGTCTAATCAAGTGTTCTCGTTGTGTTCACTCTCACAATGGCCTTTCTTTTATATCTAGAGTACTGAAAGATTATTCTTTTCATAGGTCAATAATTTTTACAAGTTGAAAAACTGTTTGATGCATTATATAATCATTACTCTATGGTTTGATGATAGGATTAGTAAATAAGCTACATATCTCAGTAATAACCGTTAAATATATTCTAATCAGTTTTAATTTCATAAAATCGGTTGACTACTACTACTGCTATCTTTCATCTCACATCTACAAAACATCACAGAGGTATCAGACTTGCATTCATGGTGAATATTCGTAAATTAAAAAAATCGTACATAAAAAAATCGTAAATAATTATTTGTTTTAAAATGTTCGTTACAGAAAATATTCTTTAAGAAAAAATCGTAAATAAATATTGTTATATAATATATTCCTACAATACAAAATTCCTTATAATTACTTTTCATAAATATCAATTTGTATGTATTTAAAATGTACATAATTTCATATACCAGTATTCGTGAAAATAATTTGATATTATTTGATAATATTTACGAATATTCGAGTATAACCCATTAGACTTAGTGACATACACATGGCTGTTTCTAGAGAAGATATGGATAGGGTCTCGATAAAAAGCATTGAATAATAAGAACTGCTGTTTACTCCACTGGCCGAAAATATTTCAACTTGGTAATAGCTACGCACCTCATTGCGTTTTTTATGTTATTTCACAGCCGTCCATTTTGTATAAATGTTTTATTTATTTTAAACATTCCAGTTATGTGCTGGTTTCGAATTACTTTCAACTAATAATTAACATACCAATAATCATTACCGATGACCCACTATTTAACTAGTTGATTATATTAAAAAAATTAGAAATCAGACATTTATTACACTTAAGGTAAATACTTCTAAGTTATATTTCAAGTTTGAATAATTAAGTTGACTTAATAATTATACAATCTTTATACTTACGTAATGCTCAAGTCGATAGAAACAGCAGTTTTGTGTCCTCGGCGCATTACATCAGCGTTACTTATTACATCCATTATAGTAGTGATGCATCCAGCGTGAAGAGTATTATTGTGATTGCACATGTCATCTGTCACTTTAAGTTCAGTGATGGATTCATTTTTATTTGCCATTACTGGCACAACGGCTTTAATTAAACGGTTGAATCTCTTTGAGTTAGTTATATATAACAAAACCAGTGACTTGTAACTCTTTAGATGAGACATCTGATTCAATTAAGATGACTGTAAAAAAATTAAATATGTCATAGTATGAATGATTATAAGTACGAATGTATGATTTGTATGGTTAAAGGTATCTAATTATTTACTATGATGCAGATTTGTCTGACACTGTATATACGAAAACTTAGCTTGAGAACAAAAACAATATGGAATAATGTTAAATATCATAAGCTATACCTAGTGTTCCTACTCAGAAAATTGTCAGAATTTGAGTCACCCAACTTTTTCGAGTTTACAAATATCATAAATATTATACATACTAATTATATAAAAAACATTGTTTCGACTCATTTTTAAAATTATGTAAAACAGCATATTAGACCTAACAAAATATATATAATATAAGCAACATGAAATAGATACAAATTTACATGCTTAGGTAAGAAGAATCATGATATGACTTAGTCTGTTTAGGTTGGATTTGGGCACATTATCAAAGGGTAAAAAATGTACAAGTTTTCGTGTTCGTCTTGGAAAAAAGCCTGGACAGACTAGTAGTATTTATGTAACCTATGTATAATTGTTGCGTGATTATGGTTTGCATCTGATTAATAGAAATAAAGTATTAAATAGAAGTGGTTTCATAACTTTTTCCCTTTTAATACGATTTAATACCAGTACATAATCCCGAGTTTTATTAAAATCTTCCAGCATATTTAATAATGTAATGATGCAGACAAAATTTGAAATTGCTTCTTAATCGGAATGACGCGCTCAATTATACGTTACTAGAAGACGAATCGGTTTTTATATCCTTTATATAACTTTTAAATTTGAATTTGGCGCAAAGAAATTTGTTTAAATAGACACTTTTTTACAAAAACGCAAGCGTTCCTTTTTTACTGGGCGAGCCCTGTCATTGGCTAAAGTCTCACTCGATTCTGATTGATGGAGAGGGGGGGGTTGGAGGGTGAGTTTGACATCTACCTCCCTACTACGTGTGTAGTTTTAAGTTTAGCTTAGTTATATTTTGGTTATTTTATATATTTACAATTATTAATAGCAGTAAATAATGTTCACATATTAATATGTGAATAAATGCATATATTGGGGAGACAAAATGTTTACTTTTATACCTTCAAAATGATTTTACATCTCTTATTTAAGTATATTAATCAAGCGATAGAATTTATTTGAATTTTCATTCGTAGAAATCAATCGACCAATGACAATCACTGTAACAAGTTGCAACTGTAACAAATAATAGTCTCCCCTATGTATATGGATTTTGATCCACGAAATATTTTATTTGGAAAAAGGTACATACTGAAATAACGTATTTTATCATACATATTAAATTTGATTTGTGATCATATAAGTATAGGAAAGGAGTGCCTCCACTTCACCCCCCCCTCTCGACCAATCAGAATCGAGTAAGCCTCAGCCAATGGGACGGCCGGTGCAGTAATTAAGAGACGCGCGCGTCTTTTTGACTATTTAAACAAAACTGCGCCAAATTCAAATTTAAAAGTGCGTACTGGGATTATGTGGCGCCAAATTCAAATTATTAAATACGCGGGAATATTTTAATTAAACGAGGAATTATGTACCAGTA
>JAYRBW010011809.1:0-13255 GCA_036023295.1 Invenusta paracnida
ATTTAAGGACTTCAATTTCTTGTGCATAATATTGTTTTGTCTTTTCTGAATATAAGAGTAATGTTTTAGCAATGTACAATGCACAAAGTTATTGATATGCACGTTTTAAATACAACATTTCTTAATATTTTATCTAATATTAGATCTATAGCTATAATAAAATACTCTTTTCGGAAAACCAAAATATTTAAATTTAAGTGTTATAAAAAATAGAGTGAATAGTTGTATGTCATAATAGTGCATATAAAAAGCATTATATAGCTAGATTAATATGTACGGCGTATGAACCATGAGCATATATAAAACGGAAATAAGAATATCCCAAAAAATGCATAACAGCTTCATTGATATAGAGAAATAATGTGCATGAATATATTAGTCATTTATAAGAAGCTAATTAATTAAAAATTATAAATAGTTAAATTAATAGTTTTACAATGCATAGTTAAGAATTTCTAGAATTTTTTATTTGGTAACATTTTTTATTTTTTTTCTACGCAGGTACACATTTATTTCATATATATATGTATGTTAATATTTTTAAATATCCAGCATTGTAACAATATTCTTGGCTGCTTTTATTACAATTTCATCAATTTCTAAATTACGTACTTACAAATTCTATTAATAATTTGTCTTCGTTTGACTTTCATTTGGCTTTCATATCTGCGACTTTATAGTTTTGATAATAATCCCGCATGACTATAAGATATGAATAGAACTAAATAATAACAATGGATTTCACAATGAATTGGAGCAATTGAATAAATCAATAGAAATTCATCGTTATGGCCTTACTACATATCAATGTATTACTCAAATTGTTTATTGTTTTTGTCAACCTTCTAATATATATATAATTATTTCATACAAGAAAAAATTAGTTTGAAATTATAAGTTTTTATGCAATCAACTTGTTTATCTCGGGTAATTGTGCTGCAATTTCAAGAGGATAAGAAAATTCGTATAAGTGTGTCGTCTTAGTGTCTAAAAATGCTTAATATGCCGTAAATAAATAAATAAATAACTACTTTAAATTTATATATATATGAGTGTGATGCCAGCAGCAGATAAATAACCAGAGAAATAACACAGTAGATTAATCGAGCAATAGCTAATTCTATACCGGTTATAACTTTATCACTTGAGCCAGGTTTGATGTTTATATAGATTGATCTACTGTGTTATTTCTCTGACTTGTATGGACTATATATATTGAACAAACTTAGTAATTGTGCATTCGTTTAATTTATTAGATTGTGAATCTAGTATATTATGAAGGTCTAAGGCATGGGGGGTGATAAACAATACCCACATTTTGTATTCAATCTCGTGGATCCCTAAGTTCTCAACCAAATTAATTGAAGCTCCCTAACACGGGCTAACATTTTGTTGCGGATGCCATATGCGGGTGCCAAAATACAGATTGCTATATGCTTTAAATCACTTGTGGGGCCCCTAGAATGTCCTGGACGTCCAGGACGTCAGGAATTACTCCTTTGAGGACTATTTTGAAATGATGCAATACAAATAATTATTAATTATATTTTCAACATCCAACAATAAAGCTACACACTGGATTATCAATTTCAAGACCGAGAAATCTTTCATAATGCTCCTGACGTCAGTATCCAGGTCATCCAGGACGTCAGAGAATACTTCTTGTATGACTATTTAATTAGTATACATTCAAAAATAATCAATTAAATATATTGGTCATCTGGTAGCATTTATGATCATTGGGGGTGTCTTTGATGTCTGTTTAACTTTTCAAAAAGCTTCTGACGTCACCATATAAATTGTCGGGGACGCCAGGGAACAATTCTTGTAGGACTATTTCTTTAGTACTTACTCAAAAGTTAGCAATCATATATATGTATATTGTCAAGAAAAGTAATTCAAGGATCGCAATTTCTAATGTCTTTGAATTACCACCAGAAGAGTGCAAGAAGAAATGGAACGGATTATGTGATATAAGGCGATGGAACAAGGTGCGTGTGTACAAACTATTAAAGTCCGACACGGCCGCTTCAATTGGCCCAATTACGAACAAATGAATTTTCTTGATGAATGTGCAGAAAGAAAGCCAACGTCAAGTAGTGTTATAGAAAAAGAAAATAGCGACAACGTCAACGAACCAGAACCCGAAAACGATAATCAAGAAGAGATCGTCTTCAAGCTCCTTGGTAGACACAGAAAACTATTCTTTTCAAATCAAGAAGAGATCGTCTTCAAGCTGCTTGGTAGACACAGAAAAGGATTCTTTCCAAATCATGAAGAGATCGTCTTCAAGCTCCTTGGTAGACACAGAAAAGGATTCTTTCCAAATCATGAAGAGATCGTCTTCAAGCTCCTTGGTAGACACAGAAATACTAAAATTCCTCAAGTCCCGAAGTGAAGGACATTTTGAAGATGAAGATCTACTTTGTGGTAAGTCATATATTGTTTTTCGATGCGTTATTGCATATGAAACTATTATATAAAACTAGTAGCCTAATGTCTAAATTAAAAATTAATATTGATTGTGCTTATTGACAAAGGGGTGTGTTTAAAAAAAGGAAATATAAAGAGCAAAAAGGTAACATCTTTGTTATTTGGTACTGCCAACTTTGCTTGATTGTATAGCATTCATACAGCAGTTTTTGAATTAGCCATAAAGACGGTTTAGCTATTTGTAGTTTCTATTTAAATACCTATTGAATAAGCAAACTTTCACTAACAAACCCTATAAAGGCAACCCTTCGGTTTTACCTAATATAGTAGAAAGTACTTCTTGATAAATACTATTTTAAGACTTTTTGTATCCAAGAAAACAATGTTATATATTTATATAGTGATAATTGTTATTTTTATACAGTTATTTACATTTCAGCTAAAAGCTTGTCTGCTTCATTGAAACGATTTCCACTAGTCCTGAAGTCAGAAATATGTTGGAAGCCGAGCAGAAAATGGTCACACCCGAACCATACATATTGACTGAGTTTATAAATTATCAAAACAATTCATGGAATAATTCTGTTCAAAAATGCTAATTTAGTTTATATCTGTAATCTCTAGAAACTCTGATTATGTTGTTTTATTAATATGTTTATTTAAACATTTTTGTTAATATTTTTAAATATTGAGTTCCGTGGTTTAATAAATGAGATATCAATTAGAACGACATTATTTTTAATGATTGTTTTAATGATTGTTATTAATGAATCAACAGTGAATAATGTTTTAAAAATAGATAACAATAGAAATCTATGTGTGTAACACATAATGTAAAATAAATCTCAGTAAAATTAGTTCACTCAACATCGTTAATAATAAATCAACAGGAAGTCATAAAATTACTCAATCCATGATTTACAACATTTTCTTGCCAAGGCGTCTGTTAGAAAATAATCCTTGAAATTGTCGCGAATTTGAGATGTGCTATGTGAGTAATTATTTGAAAATTGTAGTTCCAAAGTACCAAATTTAGCACATTCGACTTCTGCTCACCATTTTCCAGGTATTAAATCTCTGTCGTCTGCATCACGGTCAATACAAGTCGGAGGAACATACCGTTTTGGCAATTTTTCCTTTAAATCTGTACTTTTCAAATAATTATGCAACACGACAGTTGCCTTTATTAAGTCATCAACTGCCGTGTAAGCCTCAATAGGTCGTCTTAAAATCCGTCATCTTGACGAAATTATACCAAATACATTTACAACTACCTCTTTCTTCGAGAAAGACGATGATTAAAAATTCGCTTTTCACGATCGATTTGCTTGACAGGATATAGACGCATGGTGCTTTTGTTTAATGGAAACCCTTCAGCAGCTAGAAAAATAAACGAAAACTTCGTGCTTGTACCTGCGGAAGGTATGCATCTTTTGGAATAGGTTGTCCATTCATGGTATCAATCATCTTTCTAAATGATGATTCGGAGAACGCCGTACTGTCACTACACTTTCCAAGTGCTCCAATGTCAACACAAATAAACAGATACCGCGCATCAACAACAGCCATGAGAATAGTTGAAACATGTTTTTTGTAATTATAAAACAGAGAACCAGAATTTCGAGGGGCAACGATCTGTACATGCTTACCGTCAACAGCACCCAAACAATTAGGAAAATTCCACATCTCCCAAAAATCGTTTAAATTGCATCAAAACGTTCTCTTGTTGATGAAGAAAAAAAATCAGTATGCAGAGCCCCATATTGCCCTACATATTTCTTTGAAGATATTAGAAATAGAAGCTTTGCTTATTCGATAATTGTAAACCATACTAACTTGGGAATCTCCACTAGCCAATATTCGTACTGTTAAACAAAGTCTTTGAACTGAATCGATAGGTAGTTTGTGCGTATTTTTGTGTTCATAAGTGGACAAACTCGCTTGATTAAATCCGAAAATCTTGATTTCCTCAGACGAAAAATAATTGAAGAATAAATCCGAGTCATCAATGAGATTCGGCAACAACAAGATCTCCCAGAGTTAGTACCTTCCCGTTGGCGCGAGAGGAACTCACCCGATCTGGGTGGGACCAAACTGGCTTCCCTGGCCTCTCACACTGGCACGGGCCCGTTGGTTTGTGTGCTCGTGCTATGCTTGTTTTGTTCGTATTTTGCTTTGCTGTGCTACGCTTTCCCCCGTTTTGTGCTTGTGTTTTGCTTGCTTAGTCTGCTTGCTTGTTTGTGCTCCCCCGCTGCTCGCTGCCTTTGTTTGTTGCTCCCTTCTCCTCACCCCTCTTCTTTCCTTCTTTGCCTTCCACCTCTGTGTTTTTAGGTTGCGAAGGCGAAAACCCAGGTTTCGTTTTTCACCGTCTTATTCTTGCTGGGGATATCGAGGTCAACCCTGGACCTTTCAGCTGTGGATCCTGTACGGATACTGTTTCTTACAGAGGGCTGTCGGTCAGATGCCACAGCTGTCTGGTGTGGTTCATCTAATCTGCTCGGGCCTCTCCACCAAAGCCCTTCGCTCCCTCCGCCCAGACCACACCTAGGAGTGCCCCTCGTGCGCTCACACGCCAACCGTTAAGCCTCAGCTCACTTTGGGCACGGCCGTAGCTATAGCCGATCGAGGAGGGTCCTTAGGTTCGAGATCAGTCTCGGGATTGTCAACTGTGGCTCCTGTAGTGATCCTGTTCCCCATAGAGGTCTTTCGGTCAGATGTCACATTTGTCATTTGTGGTTCCACCAAATCTGCTCGGACCTGTCCCCAGTCTGAACAGGGCACAGATAACTCTCCGGAACTGAGGATCGTTACTCGGAGTGTCTCTCGTCCCCAAGCCCCTGGATTTTGTTGCGCTTGCTCAGATAGTCTTACTGCGGTTTCCTGCCATCTGTGCAACCACGGAGCGCACAAACAATTTCATTGCAGCGGGTGGGGCCGTGGCCACCCCAGAGATGAGATCTGGACTTGTCGCCATTGCATGGGAGGGGAGGAAAGTGCCGATCAGTCCACGCCAGTCGCCACCACGACGTCAGCGCACTGCTGCGTCTGCTTTAAGGCACTTCTTCTTCTTCTAATTCTGGACCGGAGGGTGGGACTCCTGGATCGCGCATATGTCTAGCTCCCTACTTTTCATTCTCTCTTCGAGTTCTGGAAGCTTTGCTTTGATGTCATCAGCATTCCAAGACATGATTCTGAGGTCACTTCTAGTGGCCTTAATCTTACCGCCTATGATGTTGCTTTCTTTCGGGCTTGACCATTTTTCCATTTTCTTGAGACACGTGCAGCAATTCCATTTGTCCGTAACAGACTTAGTTTCCAGTTGCTTTCTAGTGAGTTTCGTGCAGGCCTTGTGGACCCCTTTTTTACAACTTTGACACGAAACTTCTATCTTAGCTCTTTTATGTTAAGCTTTTTTACATTCGGGGCAGATTTTGTTGGAGCTATTCTGAATCTCTTGTTGTTTCTTTTCCTTAGGACTTTCTTCTTGGATGTTATTTTTGCATTGGTTACAACTCCATTGGGCGTTGTCAGCTTTGTATCTTCTCTGCATTTCGTTTGTTTATGGCAGATTTTATTGCATATATATTTCAGAACAGCATTACCTTTCCTGATGGTATTAGAGCAAGTAATGCATCTGACGGTGGTCGGACCTGGATTCGATTCAATATCTCCAGCTTTCTTCAGTTTCCAGAGGACAATCGCTGGATCTTAAAATTTGGATCTTGTTGATTCCCCTCTCTCGTCGTCTCTCTGAGTCGTACGGGGAAGCGAACGTCGTTTTGTGGCCATACTCTTTGTGAGAACGCACCGCGCCGAGGAGAAAATTCCGAAGGCGGTATGACCTTGGGGGTACTGTTGATGCTGTGGAGGTAGCTTCTGAGCTGGGGGCTCTTGCCGACTCTGAGTTGGTGTATAGTGCGGCATTCATTTCTCTTGAGTCCCGTGATCTCTGATTTGGTTTTTTTTACCTTTTTGTACCATTCTGAGTGACTTCTATTGTTTGCTTCTGCGATGTTTTTCTTCCTTCTGGTAGCCACCACAACTGATTCGACATCTACTGCCACTGCGGTTTGGCTTACTTAGTTTGGCTTACAGTTTGGCTAATAGTTTGGCTTACATCTACTGCCACTGCGGTTCCTTTCTTGGCTTGCATGTCGGCCTCTTCATTATCCTCAATTAGACAGTGGGATGGGATCCACTGGAGTTCGACTTTTCTTCCATCACTGTAGATTTCGTCGCAGGTCTTCAGAATCTCAACGACTATGGCACTTCTGTTTTTGTCGTCGGCATTATTACATTGAGCGCTATCCTAACTATATTACTATATATATATATTGGATGCTTATTACTAGGTCTAAGATGTTTAACAACAATTCTACATCAAGACCTCAAGTATCCCAAACGTCCGTAAAAGGACATTTTATATGCTCCGCTGTTTAATGTAAACATTCCCAACTGTAGTGGTGCGATGTTTTACTTGTACTTGTTATAACTGAAATATACTTACTTCTATGGATAAAATGGCTATTTTTATTTTCTATTTTAACCCGGAGGTCTAAGGCTGAATAGTAAGTCAAGATAGATATAAAGATATAAAAGTTATAATTTTATGGACAAAACATTTAAATAATAGTACAACAACAACAAGAAGAAGTGTCTAACATTGAAAAATTAATATCTAAATAAATATATTCTAGGACCATAGAATGTAATTGATGAATCCCTAAATACTTAGTAAAAGATGGAGAAGAAGAAAGAGGATAGTTAGTGTTTGTAAAGACAAGATTAACACATGGTTGCATACTTAGCAGTCTCATGTCACTCTTTGATCCAAAGCCTGCTGAAAGATGAGGTACAGATCCAACGTCGCATCTGAGCATTTTAGAGCGGGTTTCTTTAGTGTAGCAGAGACTGTCTTCTTCTTCTTCTGATTAGTAGTAGGAGCCACCATTGAAACTGTTACGTCCTACAATGTAGGAGAGTTGTCATGTATTAAAAAGCTGTTGTAGGAATGAGGCATGTCCATTGCTCATATTTATCCACACCACGCGTAGGTTGAAGCTGGCCACGTAGTTAATGTCACCGTGTTGTTCCATATAGATGCCGTTGCATCGTAACATGAACTGGAAGCGGCCTGGTTCAGTCATCTCCTTCGCCTTTGTCGGGTTAATGCCAGCCCAATCGAAGCCGCGCACGTTGTTGATATCTTAGCCCAGTTGATGTCTGATTGAGGAGAGAAGGTAGGTCGCAGTAGAGGTGTAGTCTTGTAGAGCTCTCGCAGTGTCTTGGGGATGTCACACTCCTCATCAGCAAGAAATGATGCGTGTTGTATCTGCGCTTGGTATTCGATTCATCCACGTGAGTGGTCCCGTGGGTGACTCGGATCCGACTTGTCATTGACTAGGGGAAGCCAATAATTTCTCTCTCCTTGAAGACACCTTTGATGCTTGAGAAAACCGGACTTTTAAATATTAAAGCTGATCTTGACTCGCCCACACTCAGGTTGATCATGTTGATTGAGCGGTCAGTCGTCTTAATGCAGTGGTGTGGTCCTACTTGGAGTGAGGCTGGTATCAATGGTAGGTGTTGCGACTTGATAATAAAGTGTGCCGTTATATTGCAGGAGATATGAGAGCGAGGAACAAGAATACGACCGTTCACTATCGTCAACAAAAGAGGAATGAACGAAAATAAACGCGTGCGTCACTTTTATACTTATACACCCATCTCATTGGCTGAAACATCAAACGGATTTGATTGGCTGGAAGGGGCGGGGGGGGGGGGGTAAGCTAGAAATCTACCCGCCCTACTACTTATATAAAACTTTCAAATCACCAGGAACAATACGTGTATATTGTTTTTTAACAGTTTTATTTTTTATTTATTTATATTTTTATTTTTTACTATGAGTCCGTGAAATAAATATAAGCTCACATACAATCATTTGGACTGGCATAATCCATAAATTAATAATGACGGACAACTAAAGGAAAGGAGAGTTGCATTCACATATCGCAAAGTAGGACATGTGTTCGCTTCCGACATAATTTAAACCTCCTTTGAAAAAATATGTGACATTCCCATCCGCCAATCTATTTCGGTTATTTAGTCCCAGTGCCAAGTGGTTGTCATATCGACTGGATCCTCTGTACGATGCCATCGCCAACCTTCCACCGGCTCAACAACTCCTTTGCCTTTGACCTGATAAGCTCCAATGAATCCGTACTTTTCACTTTCGGTGACCTGTTGGCGATACAACGACTTTAAGTAATAAAACTCTGAAAAGCTCGACACTTTGTTGGCGATACAACGACTTTTAGTAATAAAACTCTGAAAAGCTCGACACTTTGTTGGCGATACTACGACTTTAAGTAATAAAACTCTGAAAAGCTCGACACTTGTGCCAATTTGGTGCCATCGTGTCGACACCATTCGGCAGCTTGGGACCAGTTCAACATATTAACTGCTCTGCCGTTAAAAGAGTTTTCACGACGAGATAATGGGATCGACCAATAAAACCGATCCCAGCTTTGTACTCTTTGGGACAATCAAGGGCCTCTTTCTTTTCCATATTAATATAAATTTCAGTTGTACCTCGAGTACTAGCCTTAATTTTATTAATTGGCTTGGTTATCTGCCATCAGGTTCCAAGAAAAGATGTAAACGAAATTGATCACTCAGAAGTGCGCAGTTCGTTGCGCTGACAACAATGAAGCCCACATATGAGAATGTTGTCAAGGAAACACAATATCGAGCGCAACTGATGCGACTTTGAATGTTGATGTATGTCGGCAATGAGGCCAAACTTCGAGTTTCAACAACATATTTTCTGAATTTGTAGTGATGCCATTCCGTCATCTGGTAATGTATACCTTCCGTGTAAATCAAAAGGAAAAAAATAAATGTCCATTTGTAGGAGTAAACTGACATCCTAATTGTCGCTTATGAGAGTATTGTGTAAGATTGTGGTATTTGAGATAAATGAGATTTAAGTAATTAGGGCTGATATTATAATATTTATCCTAAGTTAGAGTTTTCAATTTATGTGCATTTTGTAAGTTACAATTTTAACCATCTTCTTAAGAAATAATTTAAATTGTTCGATTCTTTTCACGGGAGATCATTTTCTCATCAATTGTTTACACATTACAAGATATAATGACTGTAAATATAGTAAATATTGAAAGGCTTCTTCAACTATCGTTATACAAAACATCGCTTCATCAAAATTTTATGCTCAAGTCTTTGAAACTAAACATGGAGACACATGAAATGTTTACGATAACTAAAATGTAAACAAATAATATTTAACACATTTGGCAGGTGCATCAATTCATTAATTGAATTATATATTTTTTAGTGTCGCTATGGGGCGCCATATTATAACTTTGTAGGCATTGCACTTCTCTTAAAATCTCTTAATATGTATTATGTATAATGAAAGCATTCAGGTAACACTCAGGTAATTATAGTTCATTAAAGGATTACATCTTTAATATATATCAGCGCATGCGTAAGTAGGTAAGACAGCAAAACACATTTTAATTTATAAAAATATTAATTTATTGTTGTTTATATATTTTACTGCTTTTTAACAGTTTTAATTTAGTATGTAATCAAAGAAAAACTATGTTTTAGTTGATAAAAGACTTATTAAACTTACTCTCTACTTTCATCTCCGGACTCAACTGCACACTCCGTTCCGTTTTACTCTCGAGAACTATTTGGTCTAAAAAGTCGTGGAATAGCTAAAAATAAAGTTAATATCCCTCTGAGATATGGATTTTTTCCTAATTTCAATTTTCTTACTTCATTTTTGGGTTATGGCGAAATTAATTTTACTATGTATATAAAAAGCCTATCTCCACACTCAGCTCCATTTTCGTCTCGAGAACTACTGCACGGCGTACAAAGTCGGTAACACCTTCAAGTAAAGCTAATCCAATTCTAAAATGACGACTTTTTAAGATTTCAATTTCATTACTTCCTTCTCGAGTTATAACGCAATGAGTAATTACTAATGTCTTGTTTCTTATATAAAAAGCCTAGTTCCACACTCATCTCAGTTTTCATCTTGAGAACTGTGTGTGAGAACATAGTGTGACAGAACACTATGAACTAAAACCATGAGCATTCAGAAAATAACATACTTAGCTCGCAAGATAAAAGCTACCACACTTAGTCATGTGTTGTGGCCTTAGCACTTATGCAACAATTGAACAGACAAGATATTTACAAAAATGGTGCCTATATTAATAAATGCTACATAGTAAAGTCTCACTTACACGGGCACTGTCTATAAAGTGCCGCAATAAATCTGTTTATAAGCTATTATATATAATAATGTATTGCATTATTTGTTTGTTAGTCATCTTGTTGTATAGTTACCCTTTCTTTCTCTCTTTTTTTCCTTTCTTTCTGGTTAAATGATAAGATTTTGACTGCTGTTTTATAAACTTATTATTAAGTACAAAAGAAGCACAATATAGGAACATAAAATTATATTAAGTGACTCACATAAATCTTATACAGTGAGCATAAAATAACTTGAATTATTGGAATAAATATGTTCCTAAATAAACGTAAGAATCGTACTTTATAATTCACAATATAATTATAATACATCTTTATTTTTCTAATACTCTAAGAATATAAGTATTTACAAATTTAAAGGAATGCATTACACAATACTTAAAGTTTAAAATAGGATAGAAACTGTACTTATTTATGTAAATGAAAAGCTTTTGAAGCAATATTACATTATAAAAAATGTATAGTAAACAAATACTATAAATATATTATTATTTTTTAAAGTAAACAAACAAAAAATAATTAGCGAGCAATTAGCCAATCGGAAAAATTCATAGAAGAAAGTTGCCGAAGAAAGCTAAGCACTATGCTGAAGGAAACATGATATTAGTAAATACTTATTGCGTCATAACTCGAGAAGAAAATAATGAAATTGAAATCTGAATAAGTCGTCATCTTAGAATGGGATTAGTTTTATTTGAAGGTATTACTCGACCCTGTACGCCTTGTTGCTCTCAAAATGAAAACGGAGCTGAGTGTGGAGATAGGCTTTTTATATAGTAATATTAATTTCGACAGTATATTGTGTATCCTAAATATTGAATAACATTTGTTTAAATTGTTTTTGCTTGCTAAAATAATTAAATGTAACATATTATTATATCAAAGCTATGTAATAGGAATTTATATTTCCAAACAATATTTTGGTAAGCCATAAGTACGTCGAGTATTTTAAACCAATTGATTTTAGATTAATTCTTGTTATGACTTTTAATTTTATGACTAATTTTAATTATGACTTATTAATTTATGTAGCAGGACATTTTCCCATGAAGATACAGGATTCTAATTTGAATGTTGATTATTTCCGCTCGAGTAAATATCTAAATAACTATCCGGCGGTGCCGTTTCTATGTATTATTTAAATTACGTATTTTTGATATTTGATAGACATATTCTTCTATGGCAAATTCATTTGTTAGTCGATAAAAAGACTGCATCGGGTTAGGTGTTGGACAGAAATATATGCTTAAAAATTAAATTTTCTACATTAGAAATGAAATTTTATAACAAAAAAGTGTTAATTATGAATTATGAATATTGAATTCAAATATTTATAAAAAAAATACTGCGCACCATATAATATTAAATATATTATTTCAGTATTAACATATTATTAGAAATGTTGTTACAAGGTAGATACATTTATAAAAGAGATAATTACTTGTCGAAGAAGAATTTGTCATGATATGACTTCATTTGCGACTTACAATACTTAGCCATAACAATAATTATTAAGGCTATTTGTAGTCGATTTGTACAACAACGGAAACAAAAACTAGTTTGTCATAATTTTCTTTTTACTTAATGTTACCGAAACTGCGAGAAGAAGGCAATTTGCAATGAGAAGGTTACTGGAATTATCTCAGAAATAGAATTTAAACTTGATGCCAGGCACTTTTTCGCCAGGCAACCCAGTAACATCAATAGTGAAGAGCGACTCTGTGAACCCGAACCGAGTCACCATGAATTCTTCATTCCATTCTCGGTCGGCTATTTTGAGAATCAGCTTCCCCTGGAACGGAAAGTGAACCTGCTTGTTGAAAGCTCCGTTGAAGACGTAGAAGTGAACCCCTAGTCTCCCGTACTCCGTCTCCAAAAGGTAAATCTCTAGAATAAGTTCATCATGAGGTGGGTTGGATGAGCGAGCCATCAGGGGACCAGTGAAGATCTCTCCCGCCTCACCAGCTATGATTCCCGCCCATACTGCCGCTTCCTGGGCTGCGGAGAACAGACCAGTCCGTTGCCATGTGAACCAGCTCTCGTCTGATTGGTCGGCGAGTTGGACGGGGCCGTGATAGGCCCAACCACCGGATAGTCGGGTCCCAGCCATTTGCAACATCCCTGCAGCACATAGAAATATGATATAATATATAAGCCAAACAGTGTGCCAAAATATTGCCCAAAAAAGTTTATGAGTTATTGACGTTTGCTTGCTAAATTTTAATGAATCACTTCTATTACCTATCTTTATTTATATGTTATAGCAGGATTGAATCAAAATGTCGATCATTGATTATATCTGCGAGATAATCCCAGACATGAAATATAGGTATATGCATAATATATAGTTATAATATGATTAAAAGTTTATACTGGTTTTTATAAATTCGAAAAAAATAATCAATGTTGAGCCGTAGGCGAAGTATTAATTTTTTTTCTGAGAATTTTTAAACCAGTATAAACTTTTAATCATGTTATAACGATATTGTCAATTTTGAAATTTTGAAAT
>JAYRBW010011820.1:0-13255 GCA_036023295.1 Invenusta paracnida
TTTTAGCATTGAAAATGCCAGGAAGTGATAGATTTTTTCCATTTATGGCTGTAGTAATCACTAAAAATCTTAAAGTTTAGTTTTTTTGAAATATAAAAAAATAGCTTAGAGGTAATTTATATATTTTTATAACAAAAAAACAAAATATATATTTTTGTTATATATTCTTAGTTCATCATATTCATAATTTTCATCTGTACATTAACTTTTTCATTAGTAGGTACATTCATTTGTATATTACTAATGATATAATATATAATTTTCCAACCTGTACATATATGTACTTTTATTGTTATTAAAAAGGTACTAATATGCTTGGATACATATATTTCAATTTTCTATGCTTCTATCATTAATACATAATATGATAGATATATATAAAAATATATTATATTGTTTCTGTTTTATCTATTTAGTTATGCATAAAACAAATATTTATTATCACTATACTACTCACAAGCAGCTGGGGTAGACGAGCAGTAGTATAAAAATGATTTGTTTAGTTTTCGTTAAAATAAAAAATAAAAATGAGAAATGAAATTCACAATTGATTCGATGAATTTTTATGTATATTATACGTCTTTGGTATATATACTTATTGTTAAAATAAATAATGATAATATATGATCATAGGCAATGAATTAAATATTGGAACATGTACTGGTCCAACATCGAATTAATCATTTACATTCACTTACTAGAACAGTATTTGAACCCTCCCTCAAATGCAACAATATTACTCAGTGGTCCTGAAATATTTCTGCTTACTAAACCTCGAACGGTAAGTGTCAGCCCAGTTGGAAAATGATTGTCTAGCACATCTGATATCATTTATGCAGGGTTTAAAAAAGATAGTATTACAAAAGTATGGCTTTGCTAATAATAAGTAAAGCATAACTAACTATAACACATCTTCTGATATTTTAAACAAAAGTTTAAACCAAAGTTTTATTTTAATATTTGTATTAATTTTTAAATTAGTAATTATTTCATTTTTTTAAATAAAATAACAAATAAATATTAAAAAATATATTTTATTGAGATAGGACACGTTACAAAATGTGCTTCTAATTTTTTAATTTTTTTAATTATATTAAATTGAATGTATCATAAAACGTAGAACAAGGAAAATTTAAAATGTGCGCTATCTTTACGTACAATTAAATTTACTATTTAGAGTTTTATGAACAAAATTACTCTTTCGCATTAAAAAGAGTAATGCGAATAGTATTCATTAATTTTATTTTTCATTACTCCATTTTTCTCGCTCGAAGTTTATCAATTTTAAAATTGTAAAAATTAGAGTATCGTCACTTAAGGAGCTTATTTATTTATATAATGTTATTTCTAATTATTATCAAAATACCAGATATTTGCTTAATTTACGTATATTATACAATTAGCCTTGTATTAGGTAATATCATTAATTTACACGATGAAGCACTTAATCATATAGATACGGGGAATGATGCAAAAGATACCTACTACATTAGAAGACTTACAACTTGTGTTAGTGGTCAACATTTTAGTAATAAGTGTCCCATTCTTGAAATATATATTGACCTCATAAATTGGGTATATATCTATCTTGTTCCAAATAACTTTTGGTTTGCAGGAATGTTCTAGTGAAATTATGGGAGCTGGAAATAAAAAGTAAGATAGAAAATAAACGTATACAGACAAAACGATACTTTACTTTTTTGGGCATTTTATAAATTCAAGGATATGTAATGGAACGGCGTAGCAATATTGGATTATACATGTTAAAATGAATATGATAATATTATAATGAATAATGAAAAATATAAGCCATATAGTTTAAATATATACGTTTTTGGTTTAATTTACATTTAGATCAATTATGTAAAAAATGCAAAGTACAACATACATAGATAAGATTCGTGTCAAAGAGTAAGCGTTTTCCATGAAATCAATTCATATTTTAAAAGTGGTGAATCTACTGTTAGGTTGAAACTTTAAATAACACCGTTTAGACTTTCATAACTTCAGTATCCATGTCTACTCTAGACAATATAACTATAGGCTATGAGCAAACCTTAGTATGCTTCATATATTTATCGAGTGTGAATAATGTCCAAGTGTTAAATTTATATTTACCTTTCTAAAATGCATTGCATGCAAATATTGTAAGATAATTTCGAACAACGAAATCACACTATACTATAACGCATTTAAGTATTTGTTAGAATACTTTAGAAAGAAAACTAACACAACTAGTGTTATACTAACAATAATGGAGTTTTGGCGTTTCCATAACCTACGATATATTATCTTTTGAATTTCCTAGTAGACTAAAAGTTTAGCATTGCACAATGTTATAATAAATAACAATGTTTCCTAACATATTTTGGCGACAAAGGGTCAAAGACATTTTCATAAACAAAACAGCTATTTATATGAATTTACTTATTGCTCTTTATACTGTGTAAAACTTATAACTTATTTTACGCGAATAAATCTTATTCAAAACTAATGAGTTCCGATTACGAATTGGAAAGATTTCGAGAAAAATGCCCAATGGTGAATATGTGTAGCTCTAAAAGTTAGAAAACATTATGTTAGGATATTAACAGAAGCTTATAATGCTCCATTTAGGATAGCTTCAGTATACATAAAAATGTTTAATGGTGCAAAAGTATATATCTGGGGTTACATATATTATTATAATGGATAGTAGTAATATTCCTATCATCCCATAAAGATATCCCATAAAAGATAAGTTAAAAGCATTTGTCATCTATTGAAATCACTCACCATGACATTGCTCGTCATGTAGGCGTTTTTTATTATATATTTTCAGGCTGACCTCGCTCGTTCCAATCGAGTAAAAACCATACAACTCATAAAATAATACTCTTGGCTCTGACTGGTTGAAGACATCTGTTACATATATAGCGTACAGAAGAAAATAATTAGAAATCATAAAAAAGTATTAATATAATATGCACATTATGGCAACCTAAAATATTTCTATTGAACATTTTGTGCATTTTTTAGATTGTGGTCAACATACAATTATCAAAAAAAAAGTTGATATGCCAACACATTTAAATATAATTATAGGAAAGATATATTTTGAAATATGTAAATATTGTATTTTTCTAGTCTTTGATATTGTAGTAATTTTAAATAATTTATAAAGGATGTATATTTTTGAAAACAAGCATACTTCTTCAAATTGTTTCGTCATTTTTTCCAATAGCCAATCGATGTGTATAAAGTAAAACAAAATATCTCTGATATGAATAGTAAATACAATACGTACTATTATTCATATTACGTTCTTACTGATCATACGTTCATACTGATTATTGTACTGCTTCTGATAAATAGGTTTTCAAATAATAAAGTAATAATAATAATACTTGTATTATACTTGTAGTAGGACTCATGGCACTTTGTTGTATAACGCAATAACGTAATAACAGAATAAAATAAATGATTATAATTTATAAAAATTTTAAATAGCTTTGCAGGAATAACATACCCATTTGTTTCAATTGTACAAAATATATAGGTATATTTCTTAAATTATATAAACAATTAGTAGTAACATAAATTAACACATTAGATATTTAATGTTTAATATGAAGTGTGTAAATTAATTGTGTGTGAGTAAATTAATTAAAATTAATTCCACACTGTATACATTTTATACAGGTTATCCTTTTAGTATGCAATACTTGGGCCAATGTTTCCACTTACAACTAGAGCCATGAACTTGAATTTCTTTGTAAATAGTATCATTGGTAAACCACAAAAGAAGACAAAGTTTGTCGTATTTTAAATACTTTTCCCACGTCAGTTTTCGCAAGCAATAATCCTCATATGTCTCATTGATAATCCCTAGTTCTGAAAACAAAGGATATTTATGAAAATGTATATATATTCCTAAATGGTAGTGCTACTCGCTTATGCACAATGTACAAAATGCATAAAATGCACAACTCGCTTATTATTAATATATTAGTTTTTGCACATCTTATAAAACAAAAACAAAACAATTCATAAAACTTTCCGTACAAGTTACAAAACTGTTTTTGTACATCGCGTAACAAAAAAGGCCAAATCAAGACATGTCTCCAGAAGTTAAAAGTACAAGTCGTAAAACTTATTTTGCGTATACAATATAATATTACTTAAATATTTGTCATCTACATATATATACATATAATGAAACGGAACAGATTGATTGTGTTTATTAAGTATGCAGATCTTTCAATGTTAAACGTTTTTGTTGCCAATTAATGTACGGCCAAAAAGTGATCAAAACTCATTTTTAAAGTTTGTTACACTTTGACATTTCATATACCTGCATATATACATAAATAGAATATAAATAATTTCCTTGCAGGTATATTCGCAACAACATAATAATTGTAATAATTGTAATAATTATGAGAATGCGATGATGAAAGAGGACAGTGGTGAGTATTAAAACATAACTTAAGGGTACGCAAAAATACCAATAACTACTTCTGTGTGATATAAGCAGCTGTGTTTTCCACTGGTACCCATGTCCTAATGCCACTTTACGACATGTGCAAAATACGTGTTATGACTTCTACCCTTTCTCGAGAAGTGTCTGAGTTGTTTTTGTTTTATTACACGATGGCTTGTATCTCCCTCGTGATAAGTTTTACGGGAGTTGTTATTTTTATTTCAAATTGTACACATCTAACAAGTATTGACTACATTTTTCGAGTTGTGCCTCCTCTTCTAGGCAAACATTGTAGAAATAAATGAAACTGATACCCACAAATAAATACATTTTTATGTCTTACTGAAACACCTTTTCGAGTGTAAATTTCTCCTGGGTGTTATGGAGATATTATAATGTTGACGTTCGTATTTATAGAGACCAAATATTTGGTAACTCAAATTGCCAGGTTCGGTATTATCAAAAAGGTCTGAAATAGGCATGTAATTAATGCGACTATGCTCTTAGAACTGTTATATGATAGAATAATATAAATACAGATGAAAATGAGGACAAAAGGATAAAACTAAATAGGTGCAAACATTAAGAACCCTATACCAAAACACGTGGCGAGATAAAATGTATTTTTTATTTATCCATGGCGGATGTGCATTTATATAAGTGCTTTTTGAGAAAATGTTTATTAAAAATAACATTGCTAAATATTATAAATATACACCTAATTTTAAAATAAATGCATAAAAATATGTTAATTTGTGTTTTCTAATAGAACCAATCGCAGTCAATTCAAGGAGTTGTTGAATTTAAAATACAATTTAGAAACTAACTTACTTAGAATGACATTGATAAAACTTAATTAGACATCGTAAAGCTAAATGACACATAACATAGGAACGTAAGATTGTTCTTAATCAGATCGATACGTAACTTAAATCATTTAACATATAATTGAAGTAAATAGTACAGGTTTTTATTGAACTACATTACAAACAAATTGTATGATTTATTTAAATAAAAACTCATTACTAGAATACAGTTATGTGATTAAAATAATAGTGAGTATTTAAAACATTCCTTAAGTCTCCACAAAACGCGTACGTACTTAAATATTTTAATTTTAATGAAACGTAAGAATGTGAACATGTTCAGATGAAATTACATTTTTATCGAAAACAGTATTTACAATTTGAACTAATTGTGGTGTACAGTTTTTAGTGACAGATAACGTTTAATTAGCTCTTAATTAGTTTTAAGATTTAATTTCATGTACAGCATACCTTTTCCCTTAAATAAAGTCTAATGGTATATCACTTGGAAGAAATACTCAAAAGAGCATTTGAACTGGAAATATTTAAACGAAAGGTATAATAACATCGGCTTATTAAGTGTTTGCATTCAGGTTTGCAACATTTTGTTAACCATTTAAATGTGGTATTGTGTTAGACATTTCCATAATTTCCAAAGGCAGCATCCAATTAGTTCAATATATCGCACAATATCGATATTTGTAAAAGAGACTAAAAATAATTGTCAAATGATTTCATTCTGTACGTGATACATACTAAAACCTGGCATATGTGTAAAATTTAAATGACACAATTTATAACTAAATTTAATTTAGAAGATCAACTTTGCGACTAATTAATAATTAGTAAATAGTATTTTACTATAAAGAAACAGTTTGAGTACAATAGTTTGAAAAGAAAACACAAAAAGTTAAATATATAAATATATTATTACACAATATACACTTGCATAGCACAAATGTATTCGCATTGTGATCCCTGTCAATTATGATATTAAAACTGAGATCTAAAATAATATAAACTTTTCTGCTGCGCCATTTATATTGCTACTGAAGTTATTTGCCAACTAATTGAATCTAAATTTGATATGGTGTAACATCATTTTTCTAAATGATATCAGTATGTATATTATGTATATATTCAGTATATCTAAATATCAGTATCTACTCACTCAATGATACTCCTTACACTACTAAAGGAAAGCATTGAAAAGTCGATTACATTTTGGAGCTTAGAACTTTTGTAGATAACTACAGATAATAATAATAACATAACATTTTGGATGAACTATTAACTTAAATGAACACGATAACATTACTGATGTGAACTTTTGAGATCAGAACTATTACAAAAATAATGTCCTCAAGGCAAGAACACTAGCATCGATTCAATATATATCCTTAAAGGTTGAGACATTCTCTATCGTATGCCTTTGGGGTCTAGAGATAGCTAAATATTGCCTCCACCTTGTGGCATTCGGTGACATTCGCCCTATCTCTGACTTTCAGACGCTTATCTGGAGACTCACTCCCAGACCCCCCCCCCCCGCCAGAAAGACTTCACCTAACTAACGTCAGTGGATCTAATAACTTCTACTTGACCTATGGATATTCCCCCGCGTAGACCTCCACTGGATTCCACCGACCACAGCAACTTTCATGGCAAGGAAGACGCCAATGCCAAGCTCGCAGAGACGCAAATTTATCGGAGACTGCCACCGTAGACATCACATTAGCGCACGTGTGGCCATATTGTAGCCATCAAATTACTCCCACTCGTCCTGATTAGGTCAATCCGCAAACGCAAATGTCGCCCTCTATAACCCTCACACGCTCCGGCCAACATTCTCCTCCTCTATTGGTCGCCTACTACCACAGGATCGGTCTAGCTGACTCCCTTCTCTGCCTCTTCTGTCTTCTCTCCTCGGAGGACCTCTGTCGTTCCACCTTTGTTGACATCCCCTACCTCCAAATATTTGCAGACGGGGACAGACCGTGATGTTCTTTCTCAGGAGGATCGAGCTGAAGACATGCTTCTCGCAAACCGAGAATGACAGATATACAAATATATCTAGTCATAAATGTTAAGAAGAATATATTATATTAATTAAAAACTGAAATTCTTCCCCTTTACATATACATCTAATCAACAGCCTATTAAAAAAAATGATACTAAACTCAGTTTCTAATATGTACTCATAAACCTTTAAAAAGGTGTGAATGTCATTATTCTGTTTCCTTCTTATTAGTTGTTAATGTTAGTTTTCATTACTGATTGTTAATGTTTTACGTTTTAAACGTTTTATATGGAGGGAATGATTTGACAGTTTCATACTAGTGATGAGTTTAGGTTATTTAATCTACACTACATAGTATATCATATACCATATACATAAATACTTACAAAATAACTTGGAGGTGTGATGAGTCATGTATGGGGCTCCAGTCTTTGTATAGGTAAGAACAATCGTATAGCTGACGTACTCCGTTAGCTTATTCCAGGAAAGTTTACGTTTACAAAAATCCACATAATTTACAGGAACTATGATTTCTGAAGTGTATTATAGATAAATTGGTGTAATGATGAAATAGCTTTGAATTGTGAAGATATAATATGTAAAATATAGTAATACCGTTAAATCCTAATTAATGCTAGACACATATTATACATAGATATAATAATTAATATTATTATATATATATATCAATAGAAAACACATAGACACTTTGCGATGATTTTTAGATCATAATATTCAAAATAAAACACAAATAGACATCCGATTACAAAATCAAAAATTTAAATGAGCGGAACAATTAGTTGTGCTACAAAAGCGTAAAAGATAAATGTGTGCCTAAATGCCACTAAAATGCGTTTTACTGCATATCCCAATTTATGGATTAGATAAAATACTGCTTAATATACTATATACAAGTATATTACTTGTATTACTTATATAATAAAATAATGACAAGTAAAGAAACCGAATTCCATTACTTGAATCTTACCTCGACATTGCTTTCGATCTAGACTCGAAACTTGAGTGATGGCTATGATGTTGTTAGCCCGTGTCATATTATTTTTGTAAGTAGCGTAGATTTGAAATTGTAAATATTCTGGTTCTAAGTTGTCGAATACGTGGAAAGTATCTGCTAAAAGGTAAAGGTATGGTTTAGAAGTATGCTACATCCTAAGTATCACTGTCTGTATTGATATATTTGCCAGATATTTGACAATTATTCTTTGTTTACATACATAATAATAAATGATATACATACGCTAAACATATTGTATCAATTTATGAATTTATTATAAAATAAACAGATAACATAAAATTGTGCTTTTCGACATAGGGCTTTTTAAAAAAATATATTTCTGCAAGATGAACATGAATCATTGTTTTTTTGTATAAAACGAAACACCTTTATTATGTATATTTTATTTAATAAACTTTGTGCAGACCGGTCATCTTTTCAAAATAACAAGTAAGCATACGTTACTACGGTAATTACACTGGTATTACACTGGTATTTCACTGGTATTACAATATGGCATTTTCTGGTTACCATTCAAATGGGATAAATAAGCTACAATATAGGGTAGACCGGGGCGATTTCGCCTCTTTTTGTAATTACTATTTATATATAATGTCTTTAATTAAAATTAGTTAATATTTTTATCATAAATACTAACACAGTAATAGAACGTTTTATTGTAAAACCGAAACATTTAATTAAATTTAAAGTTCATTTATTATAATATGAGCATGTAAGAAGCAGTGGGGCAATTCTGCCACTTTACAATAAACATGTAAGAATAAGTGGGGCAATTCTGCCACTTTACAATAAACATGTAAGAATAAGTTGGACAATTCCGCCACTTTACAATAAACATGTAAGAATAAGTTGGACAATTCCGCCACTTTACAATAAACATGTAAGAATAAGTATAAGGGCAATTTCTATGTCCAGTTTTTGGATATGGACATTGTAACATTCAAGGCTTTTGTAATTTATTAGCATAGGAGTCAGTAACTTTTCTTAATATATTGTCAGTTAATGGAAACCCTTTGCCAGCTAGGTAAGTGATACGTTCTAACAACAAGCTCTCTTGTTTATCAGAAAATATAGTCGTTCTACCTGCTTTTGCCGACCTGTATCCTTGCTTAATATAGCCAACCTGTACCCTTGCTTGATATAGTCTTTCTACCTGCTTTTGCCGACCTGTACCCTTGCTTGATATAGTCTTTCTACCTGCTTTTACCGACTTGTACCTTTGCTTGATATAGTCTTTCTACCTGCTTTTACCGACGTGTACCCTTGCTTGATATAGTCTTTCAAAGTAGAACAGGGTATATTAAACAAATTAGCTGCAGTTTGTACTTTAGTTTCATTATCAACTAATAAAATTGCATTTGCTAAATCCTTTTGACTATATTTAACCGATTTATTCTTTTTATATGCACGTACCATCTGAAAAAGTTAAAAACAAACTTACACAATAGCTACATAAAATAACGTTATGGAGTTGATTTATAAATAGTAATATTCTAAAGTGACGAAATTGCCACACTAATAATTTCAATGAAATTAGTATCTATAAATAAAAGTAGTGAAAACGTGCATTATTATAATGAATATAATTGCATTTTACTTATTTTGGTAGTTATGTATTCCAAAACTGAATCGTATACCACCAAGTTATAGCTACGCCATGATATTTATACTAATCATTACATTAGTATTTTAAGGTAAAGATAATTTTCACATTTTATTCGTTCAGTCATTATTAAATGTTGCGATCGATGTTGTATATATAATCAATTATATTTTATGCTTATCCAAATAAATACGCGATTTAAAAATTATATTTTCATTTCATTTGATAGATCATATATGTAATTAAATTGAGATTTGTTAACGTTAGCATTGTAACGGTTAGAATTAACAACCAATACACCTTAGTTATACATGGTATCCATGCTACAAATACTAACATTATATTTGAGGAGCACGAACCTCGGATACTGTTTGGTCGTTGGCAGCTCCGTCGTAGAACGGGCATTTTATAAATGAAGATTTCCCTTATCTCGGTGTTTCTCTTGTCATAATAGATACCATAAACTTCTAGAAGCAGGTTCTCGTCTTCAACTTCCTCGAGTAAATCTGAAGAATTAAAAAAAAACAATCAAAATAACATGTAATTAAACATATTGGAATACACAATTAAATGTTATACATTTTATTCAATTGCATATAGGCAACTTTCAGCTCCGATGTCCACTTAACGTAATTGTTATTAACTTAGGTCAATAAATGAACTATATAATCCTGCTAGCGGTGATACCTAAACTAACGTTTGCACCTCTTTAGCATAATCCTATTTAGTCGTCAATACTTCACATTTACTGGTCATAAAATCAACTATAGTGGAAGATATCTCTGAAGTCAATAGGGGGATAATTGTTGTCAGTCCATTTAAGTGGATATCGTTTTAAGCAGCTATGCACAAGTACAACAAAGTTAGTAAATGCATTTACTATGTGCACCAAAACTACATGGGGTTATAGACAAACTTGTTTTTAGCAAAACTATGATCTTCTGAGCTCACCATTTTACAATTCATCAAGGTCAACTTTTTAACTTTTCAGTTATTAAATAAAAACAAGCGTAAGATGCGGATAATTGTATTCCACGATTCATCACAAACTTTATTTTATTTTAATTAGTCGCCAATTTGTCTGTACAGTAACATAATGAACCCTTTGTTTGTAGTATATACTGATATTGCTATTTATACAGTTTATTTGACGAAATATATATGTTTATTTGTAATCGCAATAATCTGTAAAACATTGATTTAAGGACAAGATGCACGTTTTGCAAAGTTTTCATTATAATTAATAAAACATCCTTCTCTGCTTCCATACAAATGTTTATCATTAAATTTGACAAATATTTATTTAACACCATTACTCCTCCTGCAGATTACTAGGGGGGTTACAATAAACATGCATTAAAAACTACAATCTGGTGTGGGTAACACACAAAGTGATTTAATTTAACTCACAAGATGTATCCATATTTGCACTAACACATAGATTACTGGAGCCTTTCAGTGAATACTTCTTAAAGGGATTCGTCTCATAAAATGCGATACAGTACCGCGTGTAAGTATCTAATCGGGTCCATCGAATACGAACTGCACATCCGTTTTGTTGAAGTTCCTGCGTAACTACTACCCCTGAAACATTGTAAAGTCATGTATTTGATTTTAGAACGTTACCATATTATATCGTACATATGTTTAACAAGAAATACAAAAACATTGTAGACATATAATCCCTATTTTGTCAAATAGTTTGACAGTAAAGTTTATAGTGGATAATTTAGTGACTATACGCACGTTAATATTCTCGCGGATCTATATATTGCCTATGTATATCATCTATTAAGGATTCTTAATGTTCTTAGCTGTGTTTCATATTGGAATACATACATATGATTCCAAAATATGATATGACTAGAGTACATAGCTTTAAATCATGTATAATGCAAGTTAAAACATACGCCAACATAACTAGACTTCGAATACGATAAAAAGATAAGATTATATAAATATAACTGGAATTTAATAATTCAATATGCTCATTTTTAATAAATAAATATTCAAATTATGTAAGCATATTACGTAAAGTAAAATAATATTTACAAATTAGCATTATATAACAATTCAAAATGTTAAAGAGAGAGGTTTACATTATAACATTTGACTCATTATATATATTGTAAACGTATGTGCTGTAAACGTATAATTTTATTTTAAAAACATGATTACATGAATACAATACTGTAGATAAATCTGAAAATACATTTGATTATCACACGATTCTCTTTTGTAAGCTGATGTTAATGTGTTTGCGATTTAAAAAATTTATCATCCAGTGTGTAATTATTCATTAAGAATTAATATACTTCACTATATCTCACTCAAAACTATTTATACTATTTATATATATAAATATAATTAAAATTCACAACAACATGTAAATCATAGAGTAATTATACATGATTTAAATCAAATCAATGACAATTAGAACATCAATTTATTACGCTTTACTGAAAACTGTACTCTCATTTGTTTATAATTCCTTGATATATTAACACATTTAACATATTTGATCATGGTCCTTGCGTTCTAGAATGCTGGACCAGTCTGAAAGTTTGCGTCTACGTTTTACCTCGCCTAACGTATGTACACTAACCTGCCTTCACTATTGTACTGCTCTGTGAGGCGTACGGAATCTTAATGTTTCTGTACAACCTGCCATCTGTGTACATCAATTTGATGAAGTACCCGGTGTAGATACTTGGCGTGATCCAAGTTAGCGTCCTATAGCAGAAGTGCTTGTAAGAATGGAACACCTGTACAGCTGGCGTGGAAATGGTGCTTTAATTTAGAAAACACAGGAATCCTCAGCTGACTTTGGAACTCATCATGTAGCAAAATACATGCAGTATAAATAACTTTTATTAAAACGTTCAAAATTATAAACAAGCGAATAATACTATTAAATATCAACCGTGAAATAAGATAATTTTGTGTTTTATTTTAAAGCTAACTAACTAATTTATAACTATAACATAGACAATATACGACTGGAGAATCATATAAATGATTATTTAACTTGTAATATTCGAGCGGCTTTCAATACGTTATTGGACTCGATGTGAAATCAATACCCGGATACACATGTTATCTTTATATTTTATGTACAATAGAAATATCATTCCTTTATAATTCAAATTTAGAAAATGTAAGTAATGTTCCCATTTCAGATAGCGTAAATGTGCTGATATTGTTACGATATATAACGGTAATGTATTGTTAATGTTTGAAGATATGCTACATGGTGTTTCGTCTATATCTTATAGTTAGTAAATCAATTAGATATTTTCTTTAGAATAATCAATGATCGATAAATATATTT
>JAYRBW010011831.1:0-13254 GCA_036023295.1 Invenusta paracnida
CGCCGTGTGCCTAGAAACACATATAAAACCGTCACCGACGCATGGAACGGATTCCACGGTATCCCATTGCGTGAGAGTGATAAAAAATTGACAACATTCATCACACCCTTTGGACGTTGGAGATACCTCCGTGCTCCTCAGGGATTCTTGTCCTCAGGTGATGGATATAACCGCAGGTTTGATGCAGTTTTGGCAGATTTCCCATGCAAAGAGAGATGCGTTGATGATACCATCCACTATGATGAAGACCTTCACGAACATTGGTGGCGCACAATCAAGCTTCTAACAACTCTAGGCAAATCCGGAATAGTCCTAAATCCTTCAAAGTTCCAATTTGCTGAGCGGACCGTGGAGTTTGCTGGATTCAAAATCACCGATTCTAGTGTCGAACCTCTCCCCAAGTACTATGATGCTATCCTCAATTTTCCAAAACCTTGCTCTACAACAGACATACGCAGCTGGTTTGGTTTGGTGAACCAGGTCACAAACTACGCCCAATTAAGGGATATCATGGAGCCATTTCGCCCTTTCCTGAGCCCCCGATATAAGTTTTCGTGGTCTTCTGACCTCGATAAAGCATTTGAACAGTCAAAACATGAAATTGTTAATGCAATCAAGCATGGGGTCAAGATTTTCGACATCAAAAGAAGAACTTGCCTTCGCCCCGATTGGTCGGCCAGGGGAATTGGATTCTTTCTTCAGCAGCAGCACTGTGATTGTCCATCAGGCATTCCGGGTTGTTGTGAAGACGGTTGGCAAATCACACTGGCTGGATCCCGCTTCTTGTTGCCAGCCGAGTCACGCTATGCTCCAATAGAAGGTGAAGCGCTTGCAGTTGCATGGGGACTTGAGCAGACCCGCTATTTCACTCAAGGTTGCGACAACCTGATTATTGTCACCGACCATAAGCCGCTAGTCAAGATTTTTGGCAATCGAACTCTTGATGAAATTCATAATTCTCGACTCTTCCGCCTCAAGCAAAGAACTTTGCCTTGGCGCTTCGAGATTCATCATCTGCCCGGTGCATCCAATCTAGCGGCTGATGCGGCTTCTCGTCACCCTTCCAAGACGGGGACTGTTAACTCCGTTTCCCTATATCCCGTTGGCATCCCTGATGCTTCGGAAGAGGCTCTCAGCGCAGCTATTCAGCGTGATGCAGGTGGATTTACTTCACTATCTTGGTCTCGCCTGGTGGAAGAAACTGCGTTGGACCCGCCTCTTGCCCGTCTTCTCTATCTCTTACAGTCTGGCCTTCTCTCAGATGTTAGTCATGGACCTGATGTCGCTCAGTACTGGGGAATTCGTGAGTCGCTCTACACGACAGACGGTGTTGTCATGTATCAAGACAGGGTCGTCATCCCCCCATCTCTTCGCCAACAAGTCCTTCGACACCTCCATTCTGCTCATCAAGGTGTCTCCACAATGGAGCAGCGTGCCAGAACGATTGTATATTGGCCAGGGATGTCCAAGGACTTCCAAGAGTTTCGTGATAAGTGCTCCGACTGTAATCGCAACGCACCTTCTCAAGCAGCTCTGCCACCAATCACAGTGTCTCCACCCTCTACTCCTTTTGAGTCAATTTTTGCGGATTACTTCGACTATGCTGGACGCCACTTTCTCGTAGCAGGTGACCGCCTTTCTGGCTGGGTTGAAGTGTTCAGCTGCCCTTCTGGCACGAATCAGTCAGGTGCGTCTGGTCTAATTGGTCATCTTCGCTCTCTGTTTGCAACATACGGTGTGCCCTCTGAACTTTCAAGTGATGGTGGCACTGAATTCACTGCAGGTCTTACTCAGGATTTTCTCCGTCGTTGGGGGGTGCACCACCGCTTGTCCTCTGCACATTTTCCGCAGTCAAATGGCCGTGCTGAGGTGGCCGTCAAACAGGTCAAGCGTCTTTTAATGTCCAATGTTGGACCTGATGGAAATTTGAACCAGGATCAGTTCTTGCGTGCCATCCTTCAACTTCGCAACTCTCCAGACCCAGAATGTGGTATTTCACCAGCTCAGGTACTTTTTGGACGGCCCCTTCGTGATGCCTTTGCTTTCATTAACCGACTTCACAAGTTCACCAATCCCTATATTCGCCAAACTTGGCGGGATGCATGGCAGGCTAAGGAGGATGCTCTGAGAACCCGTATGGCACGGTCAATGGAGTCACTGAGTGAGCACACTCGTCCTCTATCCCCTCTGGCTGTTGGAACACGCGTTTTCATCCAGAACCAAGTGGGCACTCACCCTAACAAATGGGATAAGAGTGGGACAGTCATGGATGCTCAACCTCATGATCAGTACAGTGTTAAAGTCGACGGTTCTGGCCGCCTTACACTGAGGAATCGCCGGTTTCTTAGGGCCTTCTCGCCAGCACTGGTATCTCTGGCGCCTCCCTTGAGGCCTGTTGCCGCCCAGCCTGTTATTCAACTTCGACCTCCATCAGCAATTGACCCACCGGAAACCTCATCAACGCCACCCTGCATCCTTGGACAGTTGGCACCGACACCCATAAGTGCAGATCACCCACCTATCCAAACTAATCCCGTCTCTAATCCTAGTAGATCTCCCGCTACCTCAAATCCCCAGCGCAATTCTGTGGTCCCAGAACCCGCAGACATTCCATACCAACTGCGCCCACGGCGCCAAGCCCCGAAAAAACATTTTGATTGTGAGGGTTGGGAAGAAAGACTCTAACTCTGAGAGTTTATATGCTTAGTTTACATTTGTAAACTGGGGGGGATGTAGGAATTTGACCTTTATTATGTTCTTACATTAATTATTGTATTATGTAATAGGTATAGGAAGTTGAACTATTATAATATGTACTGACTATATACATACCTATTCACTTATTATTAACATTAACATGCTGTATAATTATATTTGATGTTTTATTTAAAGTCTCTATATTTTATGTTTCAGTTAATGTGTTTGTCACTCATTGTTTGAATAAAATATTCCTAATAAACAAAGAGACTTTCTTTAGATATTTATTTAATATCATTCTAGCATTAGCTTTGAAATAATAATAAATAAATAGTTTTGACGGCGATGCGGGTATAAATCTTTTTTAGACTATTGTTTTGTTATCTTTACAGTTCAAATTAATAACGTGTCCAAAATATTTTTCAATTTCCTCGTTTCGATTTTGTTTCGCTTATTATATCTCTATATGTGACCAGTTGCAATTACCCCCCTGAATTAGGATCAGTTCCATAATGTGTGAATAATATAGTATTCTGCAAATATTTGCTCACCTATAATGTTGTAAATACTGTTTAGCAGATTCCTGCATAGTCTGGAAGAATTTTTATTTTACGCTTATTAATTTTTTAATTAAATGCATGCATGTATTTTTATATGAATAAAAGTTTATTCGCATATAAATAAATATTGAAAAATAAGTCTTAATCAAATGAAAAACACTATTGAATAACATTTAATTGAAATATAGCACTACTTTTTACAATATTTTGTGTTTTTCAATAGTTGATCGGCGACACCTAATTATATCCACCTGCCCAAGTCATAATTGAATTTTATTAAATTCAGAGGCATAACAGTTTTTTTTTCAAATTTAAGACGTGTTAGAAAAGTATTTTATATGGAATAGAATTTCAAAATATGCCTTATAAATGAATTAATTTATAAAATGAATGTGTGATTTTGTATATAGTCCAGGATAACAAATTTCTTTCAAATGTTTAAACATTTACAAATAGATACATTTAAAGTTTTAAGTTACGTTGTTCATGGTAATAATATAAAAAATCAAAAGAATAAATAATAGCATGTTGATAATAAATACTCTCTTCATTTATATAAGGAAGGACAAAAGACGGCAATGAATACTCTCTTCATTATTCAATAATTCATTACTTCTGATATAAATTGTAAAATATATCAAATTCTTTAAAAAATAAAACTGGTTCTTTAAAATTTCTGAAATAATCAGAAACAGTTTTACAAACTAAGATATTCTAGTTCAGTATGCAGCTTGAATTCTTATAGTTTATGATTCGATATAAACTGAAAAATCTCATACGAGTAATTATATATTGTATAAATCAAAATCTATTCCTTATTTAATATTTCTATGACATTTTGTCACTTCACTTTGTCCCGTCAGATCGTGTGCGACCGATGACGTTCATGGTACACATTCTCTAATTCATTCGGTCCATATTCATTGTGCTGAGGGTTCGACCCAAATTCGTCTTTCACCTCGTCTAACCATCTTGTCCCTGCATGCGTCTTCCTCTTTTTCTGTTTCCCTCTCCGATTTCTAGCATGATAGTCTTCTCTATCCCCTCTTTTCTAATTACGTGCCAACTTTTCTTTAGAACCGTGTTTCCATGAGGCATCGCAGGGCCAACTTCCACTCGAACGGATGCGCTAGTTCTGCATTATGTCCAAGACACTTTTAACATGTTGTTGTTGTTTTTGTTATTGTTGTTGTTGTTGTTATTGTTGTGGTTGTTGTTGTTGCTGAACTCGGGGTAATTTCTTTATTCTTAATTAAACCATTTCCGCATTCTTGCCGCTTTCATCGGTTTTCTGCAGAGGTCGGCAAGGTCTTCGATGCCTTCCCTCTCATTGATATCTCTCTCTCTCTATTTTCTGGCGGGTGTATTTCCGGGTCGTGAACGGCCGGCCAACCCCAGGAATTTCAGGATTTGGTTTGGGTTTGTCTTTATGATGTTGTCATAGGGTGGACGGCCCAAGGTCTTCAACCTGGCCTCATCATACTGTGGGCAGTGGAAGAGCAGGTGTTCTGTAGATTCCACTACACTACCCCTGGGCAGTGGTTGCAAACAGGGGAGCCAATCTTTTTGATGAAGTGCAGGAACTTTTTGGTTGACGTCAGGTTCCCTGTTCTGACATGGTGTAGGATGACGCTGTCAACTCTATCGAGGATAGTCTCAAGCTCATTACTGATTGTTCCTCTGCCGCTCCACCTTCTTCTGAACTCCCTTCCGAAGTTTTTTTGGTTTTTCCATTTGCCTATAAAAGAAGAGCTATCTTCTGGTATCCTCTGAGCCCCCTGCTGTGGCCCATGCGAAATCTGCATAAGCTTCTTCTTTCATCTTCTGCCACGTCGAAGAGTCATCCAATGTTGTCCTATAATGCTTTGAATACTGGACTTCGAGTCCGTGACAATTCTAGCTTTCTGCCAGTTTTAGTTGTTGAGCCACTCTAGGCCGGTGTTTATGGCCACCATTTCAGTTTGGTAGGAGGAGCAGAATTTACCAGCTAGTATTCTTAAGCTTGTCATCGTGTTCTCGCTCGGTGGTTGTGTCATAGCTCTGCCCACACATCCGTTAGCTCTTCCCTCTTTCGCAGATCCGTGCGTGTATAGGACCCAATCGAACTCATCGTTGCTGGTGATTTTTTCTTTGGCCAGATTCAGGTTTTTATCGTTGTCTGTGGTTTTGATTCCTTCTACTTCAAATTGAATGTTACCCCTGTGCATCCACGGCTCGTTCAGGTTGGGGAATTCCCAGGTATTCTCCGGTTCTTTTATGGTATCTTTCCATTGTTTCTCCACTTTTTTAGTCTCTTTTCTTGCTTTCTTTTTTAGACTATTTTTCTTAGGGTTTCCCCTCCCAGGCGCATGCTTCTCTCATACACTACGGTGCAAGCGTTGGAGTCCTACTTCTTCCATGACGACCTTATTCGGTGTACTAAAGATTGCTCCCCGTTATAAACTTTGTCCTTAGTTTTATCTATCCGATGTGCTTGTTTGCTGCTTTCTAAAATTTTGATTTCCAGCTCGATGACATTGTTTTCTTTTACTATGTCTGAGTCGTTCCTTTCGATGGTTACAAACTTCTTGTATTCTACCCAGTTTGCTTTCTTCCAGTTCCACACGTATCTTTCTTTCTTCTTTTTCATTCAGTGTGATCTTAACCTTTTTCTATTATAATGGGCAGGTGGTCAGAGTCTAGGCTGTTTGCCGTTCTTCATTTCTGCTGGTTCGCCCAGGTTTCGTGGCATATCGAGATGTCTGGGGTGGACTTGGTCCCAATTCCTCTGCCTATTCTGGTGTGTTCGCCATTATTGATGACTATTAGTTCGTTGTCTTTTATCCATTCTGCAATTATTTCGCCTCTATTGTCTCTGTGTATGTTAATGTCCCACAGGTCATGGTGGTGGGCATTGAAGTCTCCGAGAATCAACCAGTTATCTCCACTCGGAGTCTGTTTGCAACTGTTGGCTGGGGGTCTGTATACGCTGCATATATTCATCGTGTTGCCATTCTTTCCAATAACATGGAGAATAAGCATTTCGCATTTATTATCTTGGTCATGGTTAATGTACACTTCATTCGGGATGATTTGGTAGTTTTTGTTTTTCTAATGAGTGTGACTAGCCCTCCTCCCCTCGTCTTTCCTTTTTCGGTCTTTTTTTAACGTGTCGTGACCGGCTATGTTTAGGCATTTATCTTCGGTTCTATGTTTTCTTTCCTGGATAACCACGATATTGGCTTTTTCTTCTACGAGGAAGGCTTCCAACTCTGGTATTTTCGATTGCAAGTAGTCGCAATTCCATTGCACAATTTTTAAGTTGTTCGTGATATCTTCGATGTCATTTGTGCCTATATGAGGTTGGGCGGGTCAATTGGTTTGGCGTACTTCGTATTCAGTTCTATGAAACATTCGTTGCACTGCCAGTTTTTGTTTTTTCTGTAACGCTGCTATTGATCTCTTTTCTGACATTCTGACAGTCCAAGTCTTGCACCCATAACAAATTGGGAATATGAGAGTTCCCATAAGCCTTTTATGTATTTATTGTTGTTGTGATGTTTTGTTTTTCCACAGTTTTGTAAGGCCTGCTGCTGCAGCTTTTCCATGGATGATCCGTCTGCCTTTTTCATCTTTGCAATCACCATTTTCTTCTACTATCGTATACCGTAGGTTAAACCTCTTCACTACTTCAAGCGGTTCACGTTCAGTTGTAAAATGGTTTTGATATAGTATGAAATAACAATGAATACCCAAATTTCAGAGAATATAAATACACAATGTAATACGAGGGAGCCTCGGATTTTAGTGTATGCATACCATCACTACACAATTATGATGCCTATATTTACAACAGTATTAAAGCATATTTAATTGGATGCATTAATTCTAAATCAGGCTTAAAATAGCTGTTTCTAATATTTAGTATATGCATTAGAATTATTCCATTTTCTACGCAATTTTACTTTAATCTGATTGAATGTGATGATTTAATTCCATGTGTTAGAATACTATTCCTAATAAATATTCTTAATGATTCTTAATTAGCGCCATTATGGTTGCTTACTTTTGCATGAACCACTCATCATATTTAGCGTATTTTGACAGCACAAGGGATTAATCATATAACATTACTAGATCTTGTTGATTTGTTTAATAGTGTTATGTATTCCAAATTTACTTAAGTAGGACAAATACTTACAGTCTGAGATATGAACAGAGTCACCTCAAGTCAAGTAGGACCATCTCAGTGCTAGTTCCCAAATTATAATCATATTTATTTTCGTGAAGGGTCGATCATCGGAATACGGCGAGATTTTATTCACTTTATAGACAAAATAAGGTAGAGTACTAAGAAGAGGAAAATCGGAGTCTCTTTCGAGATCGAGCTGATCACCTATACAACAGTTATATGATAAAATAAAAAGCAATACTTATACAATAATTTTACGCGAGTGTAAAGTATGTTATATATATCACAAAAGTCTAATTTAATATGATTAATAGCAAAAAGTAACAGAGTTAATGAGATTGAGCAGGATAATTAATATACATTACACACAAGCAGAACACAAGTATGTTAGTTAGTGAAGGACATAAACATATACTCAAACATTTTACATATGCATGTAAATAGAAAAAGAATTTAATTTATCATATATTTGATATGATACAATATATTTAAGCTCCAAAAATGTATAGATATATTCTATATCATGTTACTTTTTATTAAATTATCTACCCTTTAGCTATTATAGGTTTTCTCAATCAAATATAAACATTGATTCAATCAAATGCGTTGTTACTTCAATGACACTTAATTTGTATCTATGAAATATAGAATTAAGGCATGCCATCATGATATTCAATGGCTGTGTTTCAGTTTTAAATCTGGATTTTAAAGTGAAAATGCGGTCAAATTAAACATTAACAAATTAATAAACATTCAAATATGTGCGGCATTTAAATTTGGATAAAAGACGATTTAATTCGACTTAAAGCAATCAACTATGGACTCAATATTAATGCATTTTTGATTAAGATATTATAACGATGTATATATATAAAATATAAATAAATAAATATATTCTTAAGTATATATTTTAAATATACAGGTACTTATAAGTATAGTACACATACAATTATATATTCAATTACCATGGGTATCGTATCGACTGACATTTTTTTAATATCTTAGATATTTGTATTGTTATAGAAATTCATAAGTTACATTGACAAGGTTATCTCAAGATAATCAGCTAATTAATTGAATTCGCGTCTATACAATTGATCAGGAAAACTCATAATATACTCAAGCACTTAAATGAAGAAATATGTTTCAAACACCTATTTCCATTGCAATTAATGTTTTTGAAACACTCATATAATGTCAAATACTTTATTGTTATTAATATGAAAATACTTACTTCAAGGCTTATATATGTATAACTGATCGGTACAGCATAATCTCATACAAAGATCCTGAAAGCGACATAAACTACAAGTATCTATTATACGTGGGACACTTTGATCTAAATATCACTAACTAATAAGAAAATTCACAATTTTTTGATAACTTATTATACATAATTTGGAACTATTTAAATATTTGGTTAATTCGAAATAATAATATTTATTTATAATAATTTTATAGACGAATAATAGTTTGGTAAATAGTTTGGTAAATAGTTTGGTAAGTGACATCTAAGCCATGATGACCCGTTCTGTTATTGTTGTCTCTAGAAAACGAATTAAGTAACCAAATAGCTTTAATGTTTCTATTAAAAATTCCGATTACATTCCTAAGGCTATGTTAGCATAACAATTTTAAAAGGTTTAGATAGGTATTATATTTGTTTTCCTATTTTTAGTCAAATATATGATATCATCAAGTATCTGTTGAATAGGCATCTTTAGTATTCACTAACTAAAGTATAGAACTGACCAATTTAGAAAAATAATAATGATTACATATGCTAGTATATAATTTCTATTTTTCTGTACAAAACAAACATTAATTCAAAATGTTTTAATAGGAAAAGGTAAATATCACAATTAACTATAACAAATAAATCTATTTAACGCAATTAAGACTCTATATTTCAGAACGTTTTGACTCTAAAATATATAAATTTATGCATATAATATTGTTTTGTAAATGAGAAACTATTTCAGAAGTCATGGGTAACGATTTTATTGCATCTAAGGCTACAAAGGTTTATATAACCGTTGATTTTGGTAAAAATAAGCATCAATTTAGTTTTTATTTTAAAATAATACAGTATTAATTATTTATACTTCTTACAAGTAGTATTATATTTATATACTGTATATGTCCATATATACATTTCCCTTTTGATATATTTATTTTAACTTCACTGCTGTGTTGAAAATCGTTATGAAAAAGTAAAACAAATATCATAACGATGATAAAACTTGCCATAACAATATAAAATTACCACTCTGCATGCATTTTGGTACTTAAGACAAAAATATGAATATTAGTTTTAATTTAAAAAGTGAGAAATAGAACAAATAAATTAACTAAACAAACACAAATGTGAACATTAGTTGCAATTAAACAATTAATTATTGAGAACACACCCTTTTTCTCCCTCACATACTCATAAGCTTTCTTACATTAACGCAAGAAGAACCATGGAAATTTCAAGATATTAGATGTAACAGATTCATTTCATCATCTCACATCATCAAAATCAATTTATTGAGGGAAATAAATTGGGAACCGATTTACAGAGATAACAAGTGTACAACAAAAGATAAAAGAGAGAAGAGAAAATGCAACAAATATTAGGGTTAGTTCGGATCACATAGGTTTTTTCACACCGCCCGGTCCATTGCTGCGTTCTTGATGTCGAGAAGTGTGAAGTGGGGGAACTGTTCCCTGACAGATCTTATGTAGCTCTTTCGATTGCCCTGTCAAATTCTCCTGGGTCCATTGCTCTCCCAGAGAACCAGTTGAGCCACGGGTTGCGAGCTGCGTGCACAATGTCCTATGAAGCGGAGTCGGCGTTCTTGGACAGTTTTTGATACTTTTGAAGGTTGCCGTAGAGTGTGGCGTTGGTGATATGGTCCCTATAGGTGGTATGTTTAGCTCTACGTAGAAGACGAGTGTAATAGCAGTCATCAAGTCTGTCGTTGAGCTGTTTTGTCATCGTCCAGGTCTCACTGCCATATAGGAGCACTGGCTCGATTATTGTTTTGAATATCCGGATTTTAGTGTTCGTGGAGCAACTTGATTTCCAGACGTTGTCCAGCTTATTTATCGTGTTGAACGCGAGAGCCTTGCAAGTGTTGAGATCTTTCTCTGTGGAGCCAAGCCAGCTACCTAAGTATTTGAAATCTAGGACCTCCTTGATGTCTCCTTCTAGAATTTTTAACTTCTGGTGGTCATCGTTTTCAAAGTTTCCAATTTTCATGTAACTTAACATATTTAACTTATACAATAAATAGAGAATAAGAAAGGCTTATTAACTAACGAACAAGAGAAACTGGTGTATACAAGGTACTCACAGTGCGTCTGAAACATTGCTTGCTTGCCCATGGCCTCGAGATCCAGAAAACTTTGATTTGGAAGATGTTGGTTATCGATGTTGAACATGACCGTAAATGTTAGATGTAACAATCTACAGATATTAGACAATTACACACACATGATATAATAGTCCTTTGAGAATGGGAAATATATGTTTAAATAACTAGTAAGTAGGTATAATAATATATAGCATACTAACTATGGCAATAAATTGAAGCTTAAATTAAGTCTAATATCAAAGAAAATATTAATATTATTACGAAGGTAGAATTACGGAACAGTCTAGTTGATTAAAATACACGAAGATGACTTCTTTTGATATTATTTAAAATGAGGTATATTGTAGCGAAACAAATACGTGGAGCAATTTGTCAATAGCAGCTCTCAATCACAAATGCTCGGTGCATGAAATATAGTTGAGACGGCGGTATTAACTTCTTTACTCACTTACCTAGCAGCAGATCAAAGGAGCACGCCTAATTAAACACATACATAGTAAATAAGCTTGCTCCAGGGTACATCACATTCTGATACAAAGGGACCGACTATAAGAAAGTAAAAGAGAAGAAAGCGCCGGTTTGTCATGGGAAGCGGGGCCCCGTCTCTCTCTTAGGTAATCTCTCTTATCTCCAGCGACGAAAAGGATGTTTAACTTGAATCCTCTTCAAAAAAAGTTTACATTGCAGCAGTAAAGATCGTCTTCCGTCTTTTTTCTAGCGAAAGGGGAGATGTGTGTTCCGCGACTTTGCTTTTACGCTTCATTGCAGGGTGACATTACAATAAAACGGGGCTGTCTTTTATTGCCTGTGCATCCGTTTAGACTTATGTGTGTTTTGCAAATAATTCTTACAGATAAAATAATGTTGTAAAATGAAACTTTACGAAATTGTCGTATTATGAGGAACTTTTCTAAATTCTATAAATGAATATAAATCTGTAAATTGCAAAGGAAACGCTTTCATTGATTCCAGTTAGCTAGAAGCTTAATAGATATATTATTTTATTAGAAACATTATTAATTGGTGTACCCATTATTTATTTATTTTAAAAATTTCTGTAATACATATATTTGTATATATTTAAAACAATTGACGACAGTAAAATATCTTTGTATCTTAAGATTAAATAGAAAAATTCGACATCATTAAATATGTAATTAAAAGTCAATTGAATAAATTGATTAACAAATAAAAAATGAATATGTAAAATCTTAAATTATTCAATTCAATTCATATTAATAACTAAAGTAATTGTTAGTAGTATTAAGTTAATAATGGTTAAATAAGTAATTTTACCGAAAAATTATCACTGATAACGGCCTTTGGGCCTCACTGAATATTCAATGAATAATATATTTTTAAGAATTAAAGTATCTTTAGTAAATTGCCAACTCAATATGACTTTTCTTTATTCAATTGTTAGTTAATCTTCTTCAGAACTGAATTTACACAGACTTGATTAAAACCTTTAACAGCGGGACAGGTCCATGAAGAAACCTTGTCAGTTGTCAGGTGTCAGTTGTCCGGTGTCAGGCACTGTGTAGTATACACTGTACAAGTTATAAGGAGAACATCATAGACTACAGTGGCTTCCCTGCAACTCACTTGACGAAATCAATAACAATAATCGTAATCAGTACCTTGTGGGCTTTTTACACCAGAGGCAACAATCAAGGACACTGTATAAAAGGTGTACCGAATCATTCACATAAATTTAAAAAAGATAAGAGTATTATTTGTACCTCAAGGAGTTTTCAAAAGATCCTTTTAGAATTTCGGAAACATTAAAAATGTGAAATACTGCTTTTGAAATCTTTTTATGAAATGAAAAATATTTTCCATTTAAAAAGTAAAATAATCGTCTGCTTTTTTGGATTTTCCTTTGTTGAAGGTGGGTTATATAGCCAAACAAGCACAATTGATATCTCTGCATTGGAAAAATATGAAAAATCGAATTGGAATATAGTAAAAGGACGAATGAAGAAATTGAAGATATTATTGCAGATTCTGCTACTCAATGTATAAAACTAATTTATGAGGAGAATTTTTAAGACCAACAATCCTTAAAATAACCCCTAAAATCTGAAGTGTTGTTCACAGTCTAAATAAGAAAGACGACATTGATGACAAGAATGCCTTAATGCGTTTTGGAAATAAGGTTTAAATACACTGAAGGTTACATATTGTATAAGTTTAATGCATGCAGGATTGCAATAAACCACTGGCATGTATCCAAATATGTACAACCAAAAGATGAGAATATGAGCTGCACATGTAGGGCTTAGTTACAGGTGGGGCATGATAGTAACGGATGGGGCATAGTAAAGGGTGGGCATAGTTACAGATGAGGCATAGTAACGGGTAGGGCATAGTTACGGTGGTGCATAGTTACAGGTGAGGCATTGTATGGGTGGTGCATAGTAATGGGTGGGGCGTAGTTACGGGTGGGGAATAGTTACGGGTG